>JAEANM010008896.1:0-16694 GCA_017656035.1 Myanophis thanlyinensis
CTTCCTTCCTTCCTTCCTTCCTTCCTTCCTGAAATGGGGGCTGGACTAGATGACCTCCAAGGTCCCTTTCCCACTGTGTGATTCTGTTAACCTGCTCCCGGGCTGACATGCTGCTCCTCTCCCCTTGCAGGTTCCAGAACGAGGGGGGCTACGTCTTGTACCCCCAGATCGGGGACCGCCTGGACCTCATCTGCCCCCGCTCCGTGCCCCTGGGCCCATTCTCCACCGGGGACTACGAATACTATAAGCTCTACCTGGTCCAGACCGAGCAGGCGGAGCGCTGTGAGATTCTGCGGACCCCCAACCTGCTGCTCACCTGCGACCGGCCCGAACACGACATGCGCTTCACCATCAAGTTCCAGGAGTACAGTCCCAACCTCTGGGGCCACGAGTTCAAGTCCAACCAGGATTATTACATCATCAGTAAGCTTTGCTTTGGGGCTGCATTTCTTTACAGGCCGTCCTCAGCTTACGACCGTTCGTGGAGGGACCGCTCGTACTTCCAACCGTGCTGAAAAAAAAAAAGGGGTATTTTTCACACTTAACGACCGTCACAGAGTCTCTCGGTGGTGACGGGATCAAAAATTCGGATGCCCGGCCCCCGACTCGTATTTATGACAGTGTGCAGTGTCCTGGGGTGTTCGTGCGTGTGTCCAACATGCAAAGTCAACGGGGGTAGCCAGGGATCGGCTTAACGACTGTGCGACTCGCTTAACGACTGCAGTGATTCACTTAACAACTGGGGTAGCAAACTGAATGGCAGCAGCGGTTTACTTCGTCAATGCGGCCAGGGAGGTCGTAAAATGGGGACAGAACTCGCAGACTGACAGTCTCTCGCTTAGCCACGGGAATGGGGGGGGGGGGCTCGTTATAAGTTGTATCAAAAGAAGGGAGGGGAAATGTCACTTTTAGAGGAGGGATGACGGGGGGGGGGTTGCCCGAGCCCCCTACCTTCCCCTAGAGGCGCGGACTACAGATCCCAGAGTCCCCAGCCAGCCTGCTGTGGCTTTTCCAGCACATCAGGAAAGCTGGGAGGAGGGGGGGCGGAGATAGAGGAGGCAGGTTCCCCCTCCCCCCTCTGGATCCAGCTGTGCATCCACACCTGGCCCTCTCTTGCAAGGTTGCCGGGGGAGGGGGAGATTTTTGGGGGGGCGTCTTTTCCAAAACAGGTGGGGGGCTGCCGGCCATCATGTGTCCCGCCCCCCCCTTTGCCCTCCTTCCCCCCCCACGCCCAGCCCCCCTGTCGCATCATCTCTGGCTGCCTGGGGTGGCCCTTCAGACATCGCCATGGCAACCGTCTCCCCGCAAACCTCGGCATGATTGAGCCGGCGACTTGGCGCTGGTGTCGCCACGGCTGCCTTGTGCCAGTTTGCACAATTGCACAGGTGCGCTCGCGCACACAGACACACGCATCAAGTGCACAGCTGCCTTTTGGAAGGCTCTCCCCTACTATCCCCCTCCCCACCGTTTTCCCCTTTGCACGTTTACACCAACGCACATGCCCGCCCGCAAACCACACACACACAAACACACCCCAGCATGCTCGTGCCCAAATGTGCCCCAGCCTTTTAGAAGGTTCCCTTGCCTTGTGGTAGGAAGTTAAGTTTTGCACATTTGCATATTTGCACCAACATACGCATGTGTTCAAGCACATATTCACACACATGTGCACCCATGTACGCACACACATGCACACACACAAAGACACTGGCAGACTCCTGCCCAAGTGCACACCTGTCTCATGATTTGCATTTACAATTTTGCACGTTTACACCAACACACATACACGCACCCATGCAAAGCACATATGCTCTGGCACACTCAAGCGCAAATGCAACCTTGCCTTGTGGAGGAAGGCGATTTTGCACATTTGCACCAACACAAATACACACACATCGCCACCCTCAAGCCCAAATGCACACCTGCCTTGCATCCGCCAGTTCAGTTTGTGCTATAGCTGGTCCTCGGCTTACGACCGCAATCGAGCCCCCAATTTCTGTCGCTAAGCGAGGCACCCATGAAGTAAGTTTTGCCCCATTTTTATGACCTCCCTTGCCACCGTTGCGAAATGAATCGCCACCGTTATTAAATGAACAATGCGGTCATTAAGCAAATCTGGCTTCCCCGTGGACGTCGCCGGTCGCGAAATGGGGGAGGGGGAATCACATGACCCTGGGAGATACTGCGACTGTCATAAATACGAGTCCATCGCCAAGCGTCTCAATTTGGGTTCCTGTTCACTCCTGCCCAAACCCACATATACGCCGATAGTGCAATGCTGCCAGCGGCGTGGTGGCTGTGATATGGGGGGGGGGGGGGGAGGGTTGGAAGGGATGCTCCCGTCCCTGGAGGGGCGACACCCATCTCCTTGCAAAGGATTACGGGTGCTAGTTTTCCTTTCCTGCCCCTTTGGCACGGGGGGGGGGGCTGCCCTCTCTGGAAGACCCCTCCCCTGGGCACCACTGGGCTGGCACAGTGGTGGAAGAAACACTAGACTCAAACCTTTTAATTCAGTTTAAGAAGTAGGGGTGAGTGGCGTCCTCGACAGCCCGTCTCGGCCTGCCCCAAATCCCTTCAGTCACCCCTCCCCCCGCTCCTTCCCTTCTATCAGCTGACGTGAACAGCCCCCACCCACCCACCCTCCCGGCAGCAACCACGGGTGCCCACCACAGCAGCACCAGCCTGGTGTCCTTCTTCGTGCTGGCGCGGTGAGGCTGACCCATATTTGTTCTCCTTTTCTTGCAAAGGATTTTATGCCCAGCCGAGCATGAGGGGAGAGTTGTAGACAGTGGAGGGGAAGGGAGGGAGGGAGGGAGGGAGCCGGGCGGGGGTCCCTGGGGGGGCCTGACTGGGCCATCTAGGGCAGGGAGAGGGGGAGGAGGGAAGGGGGAAGCATGCAAAAACCAGGTTGCATCTTGGAAGGAGTGGGGAAGATTTGGAAGGATGGGGAAGAGCTTAGCAGAAACAACCAGGACAATGGGGTCTCTGAGCAGGTCCAGAGTGCATTTCCCACCCCCCACCCCCCCACAATGCCCCTCTTGCAACAGGAGCAGTTTGGGAGAAGAAGGGGTGGAAATATTTGGAGTGACAGAGGGAGATCATAGCAGGAATTCCGGGACAATGGGTTCTCTGAGCATGCACAGAGTGCATCCCGCCCTCTCCCTGCAACGAGAACTCCTGCTGAGGAATTGCAGTAAAAGCATTTTGACTTTTGAACCCATCTTCATCGGGGCTGGGTTAGATGGAGACACGACACCCCAGGAGTGTAGGATAGGCGGATGCTGCAAAGGTGGCTGTGCTTATGTCGAGACTCAGCTCCGACGCCCACCCATTGGCTGGGCACCATGGGCTTGAAGGCACAAATGCTGGACGCATCTAAAACCAGATGAGTTTGGCATGCCTTCCTCCACCATGCCTGCTTTCCCGCAAAGAACTACAAAACCCATAAGGCAGTGTTTCTCAACCCAGGCAGCTTGAAGACGTATGGACTTCAACTCCCAGAATTCCCTAGCCAGCAAGGACAGGCCAGAATTCGGCATGGATAAGGACAAATGTGGCTAGACTACTTTATGACATTTTTTGGGGGGGGGGGATAGGGTAACTTACTTAATAGAGGGTGGGAATGTGGTAGACGTAATATATCTTGACTTGAGCCAAGTGAAAAAATAACCCACAATGGCAAAATAAATTAATTAAAAGGGAAACGGATATGCCGGCAGGGGAGTTCTGGGAGTTGAAGTTCGCCTGTTTTAAAGTTGCCAAGGGTTGAAAAACACTGCCTTAAACATTAGTTGACCCCCTGTTCTCTGGGGGAGCCAGCTCTTCAAATATTGGAAGACCGCTACCATGTCACCCCTAATCCTTCTCTTCATTAAATAGACACCCCCAATTCCTGCAACCGTTCTTCGTATATTTTGGCCTCCAGTCCCCTAATCGTCTTTGTTGCTCTTCTCTGCACTCTTTTTAGAGCCTCAACATCTTTTTTACATCGTGGTGACCAAAACTGGATGGAGTATTCCAAGTGTGGTCTTTACCAAGGCCTTATAAAGTGGTATTAACACATTCACGTGATACGTATCCCCATTGTGGTTTGCTTACTCTCTTCTAATCCCTTCCTCTGCAATCTCTTCCACTCTTAGAGGGTAGGAGAAAAAAAAAACAGGCATGTCTGACTAGGGAATTCTGGGGTCTTACCAAGGCATTATAAAGTGCCATTAACATTTCACATGATATGTATCCCCATTGTGGTTTGCTTACTCTCTTCTAATCCCTTTCTCTGCAATCTCTCCACTCTAGTAAGTAGGAGAAGAAAAAAAAAAGCAGGCATGGCTGACTAGGGAATTCTAGGATCTCACCAAGGCCTTATAAAGTGGTATCAACACTTCACATGATATGTATCCCCATTGTGGTTTGCTTACTCTCTTCTAATCCCTTCCTCTGCAATCTTTCCACTCTAGAGGGTAGGAGGGGGGGAAAACAGGCATGGCTGGCTGGGGAATTCTGGGGCCTTACCAAGGCCTTATAAAGTGATATTAAGACTTCATGTGATCTTGATTCAATCCCTCTGTTAATGCAATCTAGGATTGCATTAGTTTTTTGGGCCGCTGCCGCACACTCCTGGCTCATACTTAAGTGATTGTCTATTAGGACGCCAAGATCCCTCTCACAGTTGCTACTATCGAGCTACGTTTCACCTCATCTGTAGATATGCATCTGTTTTTTCTTGCATAAATGTAGAACCTTACGTTTCTCAGCATTGAATTTCATTTGGTTAGGCAGAGTCCCGGGTTCGAGTCTTGTCAAAATCCTTCTGGATCGGTGGAATTCAATTTTTTTTTTACTACCGGGTGTGGCTTGGTGGGCGTGGCTGGGGAGGTCATGTGACTGGGTGGGCAGGGCAATAAAGGTGAGGCTAGAAACAACCCCAGGATGTTTCTTTCCTGCCTTCCTGACAGGATTAACCCCGTAAAGTGGGAAAAAACAAAAGGAGATTTCTTCTAACAACCAGTTCTCCAAACTGTTTAGAAAATTTACTACCGGTTCTCACGAACCGGCTCGAACCGGCTGAATTTCACCTCTGCGTGAGCCTATCTTTTGGGGCGTGGGCTATTCCTGCCACCCAAAGTTTGGGGAGCACAATGGATTTAAAATCCTTTTTCCTTTTTGTATTGTGGTGACCAAAAACTGGGTGCAGTACCCCAAGGCATTGTAAGGCGATGGTAACACTTGACGTGATCTCGATGCAACCCCTCCGTTAATGCAGTCCCAAGGATTGTGTTGCCGTTGTCTCTTCTCTCTGCTAAGAGATACGGCGAGCAACGGGCGGCGGAGGGAAGGAAGGCTCGGCCATAGCAACCCGTTTAATGTCATCACGACCTGATTGCAAATCAAATTGCAAATATGTCCTCCCACCCCCACCCCACCCGCCTCTCCGGGTTTTCACCTCGCTTAAAACAATCTCCGGGTTTTTTTGATTTTTGTTTACAAATACACCCGCCCACCCCGGTTTGTACGGAGATCTAAAATGATGCTCTCTCCATCCGAGTTCCCGGCTGCGATCATTTAACCGCTTACAAAGCTTTGTAAAGCTTTAGTTAAGGCCACACCCGGAATCCGGCATCCAGTTTTGGTCCCCACTTTACAAAAAAAGAGGTAGAGACTTTCGGGGGGGAAAAAATGCAGAGAAGAGCAACAAAGAGGATTAAACTAAGGCCTGGAGAACGAAAACATACGAGGATTTGGGTTTGGCCAATCTGGAGAAAAGAAGGAGTAAGAGGGGGGCATGGTAGGAGTATTCCAGGATCTGAAGGGCTGCCCCAAAGTAGAGGAGGGGGTCAACTTATTTTCCAAAGCACCGGAAGGCAGGACGAGAAACAACGGATGGAAACTAACCAAGGAGAGAAGCAACCTGGAATGAAGGAGAAACTTCCTAACAGTGAGGACAATTAACCGGTGGAACTGCTTGCCACCAGAAGCTGTGCTTGCTCCATCACTGGGAGTGCTCCATCTTAAAGAAGAGATCGGACAGCCACTCGTCTGAAATGAGTTAAAATAGTACTAAGACTTATAAACTTGTCAGCCCTCTCTAAGCTGTTTACAGAGTCAGCATCTTGCCCCCCTCCCCAGCAATCTGGTTTCCGGCTTGAGCAGGGGGTTGGACTAAATGAGCTCTGGGGTTCCTTCCAGCTCTGAGTCTGATTCAGCTTGTGGTGCATTTGCAGCAGCGTTCCTCTTCCTCATTCCTTACACCCCGAGTCAGACCCGCCTAAGGCCTCCCCTGCTCTGTCCCGGCATCGCCTTAGATGCCCCAACTTGGCTCTGGATGCCCGGGTGACGTCTACGGAGCCAGGACGAGCCTGGCTGGCTGGCTGGCTGGCACCCGGATTCCTGCCAGCCACCGCGAGAGCAGCTGCATTAAATCCGCCCCGGGGATTGCAAGCGGCTCCTTAACAGATCACGCAGGGATCCTTGTCTGGACAAATATTAAATAGCTTGTTTAAATATTAAATGGCCCTGCGGCCGTTGGGCGGGGCGGCAAGGAGGCAGACGGGGGTGGGTGGGGGGATGGATGGGCATCGGAGTGGGTGACTCAGCCAGGCCGGGCCCTCCATAAAATCAGATTTCCTGAAGGGGTAAGGGACATTTTGTTCATTTTTGATGGGGATCGGGGATCTCGTCCTTTATCCTTCCCAGAGGTGTCCAAAAAGTCAAGAGCGCAGCCGGGGTTATGCAAATGAGGCTCCGCCCCTTAATTTATGCGGTGGCCATCTTGACTTTTTTGGACTCCATCCTGAGGTCCCAGATTCACTTAACAACTGTGTGACTAACTTAACAACTGCAATTGATTCCCTTAGTAACAGTGGCAGGGAAAGTCGTAAAATGGGGACAAAACTCCCTTGACGACAACTGTCTCGCTTAGCGACTTAAATTTCAGCCATCATTATGGTTGTAAGTCGAGGACTCCCTCTTTCAACTCACGTGTGGTTTGATTTATCTAAAATACACCGAAGGGGGCAAAGTTCCCTTGACAAATGTCTTGCTTAGCAACATAAACTTTGGGCACCATTATGGTCGTAAGTCGAAGAGTCCCTGTTTCAAATCACCTGTGGTTGATTTAAAAATACGCTGATGGTATTCTCAGGGATCGGAGTAATAGGAGAAGTAGGGGCTTGAAGGATAAGACTAAAATTGAAAACATACATACAGATAGTCCTTAACTTACGACCACAACTGAGGCCAAAATTTCCATTGCTAAGTGAGACAGTTGTTAAGTGAGTTTGGGCCTCTTTTACGACCTTTCTTGCTGCAGTCGTTTAGTGAATCCGTCGGTCCCGAAAGGGGAATCACGTGATCCCCAGGATGCTGGGACCGTCATAAATGCGAGTCAGGTTCCCAAGCGTCTGATCACGTGACCCCTGGGGATGATGCCACGGCCAGAAGTGCGAGAAACGGTTCCAAGCCCCCCCCCTTTTTTTTCCCGTGCTACTCTCACTTTAAACGGTCACTGAATGGACCGTTATAAGTCGAGTACTACTTGCGTTTCCATTTTTAAAAAATCTTTAAAACGTTTTTAAAGCAATAACCCCCCCCCCCCCCAAAAAAAAAACCCCGGTAACAAGCAAGAAAACAATTAAAAACAATTAAAATAATTCGAACGCAGGCAAGGCAAGACTTGCAACCAGGAATGTGGCTGAGTCGTATTTCGCCCTTTTCGTATTTTGAAGGCAGCTGAAGTTCCCAAGGCGGTGTTCAAGGGTGGGCCCCACCAACAGCCTGCTGCGGTAGTCTAACCCAGGACGGGCGTTAATCTCAAACTCTTCCGTGTCTCCCGCAGCCACCTCAGACGGTACCAAGGAAGGCCTCGAGAACCTGAAAGGAGGCGCCTGTTTGTCCAAAGGGATGAAAGTGATGCTAAAAGTTGGACAACGTAAGTGGTCCACTGGGGGGGGGGGAGGGGGGGATGCTACCACTGGTGACTGTGGGGAGTGGGGAGCATGGAAGTGACCCATGGGGCTGGGAAATCCGGGCCTTGCTCATGGGGAGATGAGCTGCGGCAGTGGGGACGTCCTTTGTGTCGGAAAACACCCGATTCTTTTGACCAGAAGAAACACAGAGCGTATTTCTCAAACTCACCAATCTGAAGATGGCTGGACTTCAACTCCCAGAATTCCCCAGACCTCTCCCCCCCCTCTTGGGAACTGCCTCACATTTAGTGCCTGCGGTCACATGACTGTGATTTTTGGCATTATTATTATTATTATTATTTGCCTGCTTCCGGCATTTATGTCTGATTTCCAGTAAAAAACACACCCATTGAAGAAAACAATGTTAAGTGGCATTCACAATGTCTGCCACACAAATGTCGTAAATTAGAGTGCAGTCACACGGCAACCTGCTTAATGACAACATGATTATAATCCCGGGCTCGGTTACCACCCAAGTTCGAAGAATGCCTTTAGGTTGGGTTTGTTAAGGCGGGCCGCGTCATTCACACAACACGATTGGCTTGTACAGTAAGGAACGATGCTTGGCTGGTGGCTTAATGTGGCGTGTGAACGCAACTTCTTTGTGCTTAGTTTTGGCATCTGAGCTACACACACACACACACACAAAAAAAACTAGGTCACGTCAGGTCAAGAGCCTTGGGTGAATGGGGTGAAAATGGTGATGGTAACTGTGTCACCAAAGCCATGCCCTTGGTGCCTGGTCATAGAACATACAGCATTTGACTGTGTAGACGTGACTGCCATCTTTATATATATTTTTTGACCCACTCACCTTTTGAGTACCGAGGAGGGGGACTTGGGGCGCTGCCTTGGGGCATGGAACGTCTCTTCCTGCTCGGACCATCCCTCTTTCCTTTGCCCCACCAGATCGCAACACAGGTTCCAAATCCCAGAATCCCATGCCCGCTACACCTGGAGAAAAGGACCGAGGGACGCCAGGTGCCGCTGAACCCAACAAGGAGATGGTCCCAGGTACGGCCCTTCTCCCATCCTAGCCTTGATAATTTCTCTCCTGCCACTTAAGATGGGTGCCTCTTCAAAGAAGGCATTGTGACTGCTGTCATCCTAAGCCAGCAAGGTTAACCCTCTGCTGTCTGGCAGTAAGGTTTCCGTCGTAATGTGGAACCTGAATATTCCCACGGAATCTTTCTACATTTTCTTGATGTCCTGGACCTCTTCCTCCTTTCCTTTCTCTCTTCCTCCCATTACATGTAGTCCTCAACTAGCCACCATTTGCATAGTGACTGTTCGCAGCTACGACAGCCTGAAAAAAGTGACTTGTGACCGGTCCTCACTCTTACAACCTTTGCAGCATCACCGTGATTGCGTGATCAAAATTCAGACACATTGGCAAGCGACATGTATTTATGATAGTTGTCATGTCCCGGGGACATGTGATTGCCGTTTGCAAACCTTCCCAACTGACTTCTGACAACTAAAGTTAATGGTGGAAGCTGGAGTCACTTAACAACCAGATGATTTGCTTAACGACTACAGTGATTTGCTCAACAACCTTGGCGAAAAAAAGTCATAAAATCGGGCCAAACTCACTTGCTTGGCCACAGAAATGTTGGGCTCACTTGTGTCATACATACTTGTAATACGACCATAATGAAGCCTGGAATTTTTGTTCACAAGGGAAATTTCAGTCCCGTTTGTGGTCGTTAAATCGAGGACTACTTTTATTCCTCTCAAGGCTGTGAGCCAAATCCATTCTTTTCCACGAATGCTTGCCATATAACGAACAGGAAGATTAGAGAAGGAATTCAGTTGTAGCCGTAGTGGGGAAGAAGGCTTTTATCTCCAAAGAAACACAGAACCCATGTTCCACAGCATAGCACTGCCTGCCTCTGCCCCCCTGGGCGACCTTCATGTCAGCTGAGATTGAAGACATAGCTGGAGCAAAAACAATGGGTCAGTCCTTTTCCCCTGTTGGTCAGTCCTTTCCCCCTATCTTGGCCTAGGTTGAGACTGATACTTCAGCGAGCCGAGACAGGGAAGAATTGGGGGACCAGCAAGTTCCTGTTTGTCCCCCATTTTACCAGGAGAATAGAAGAGAGAACTGGGGCAGAGCAGGGCATGATGGGTCTTGAAATCTGAACGATCCCTACGAGGCTGTCCCAGGCAGATTTCCGCAAGGCAATTAGCTCTATTAATCAGAGTCGACAGACGTGAACGTTGTGCTGAGCAGGCAGTTGCTCCTTTGGGATATCACAATGCACCGAACATTTTTCAACCGCTTGTACAAATTGTGAGGAAGTGTTTCCGTGTCCTCTAAATCATAGGGGTCTAAGAGGTTGGCTGTGTAAGGAACAAGACTCATGCCTGTTTCCCTTTGCCCACAGGACCACCTTCTGGAAATACGACCGGGAAGGTGGGGGGCGAGAACGGCCCATTGCCACAGTCCAACGTACCCATCATTGCTGGTGCTGCTGGAGGAGCGGCATTCGTGTTGCTCGTGGCTGCAGCCGTGACGGGGGCCTTGTGTTACCGCCACCACCGGGCCAAGCACAGCGAGTCGCACCACCCACCATTGTCCCTCAGCACCCTGACCAGCCCCAAGCGAGCCGGTGGCGGAGGCGGCGCTAACAACAACGGCTCCGAGCCGAGCGATATCATCATCCCACTCAGGACTTCAGACAGTGCGTTCTGCCCGCATTACGAGAAGGTGAGCGGCGATTACGGTCACCCTGTCTACATCGTGCAGGAGATGCCACCACAGAGCCCGGCCAACATCTACTACAAAGTATGAGGCGAGGGGCGGCTCAGCTGAGCCCCTGTGGGTGGCCTTTGGAGCTCCGCGGTGGGCAGGGAAGGACTCGGATCGGATGGGACACAGCGGGACATTACCCTTCCTGCCCGTTCTTGTTCACCTCGGATGCTGTACACAGAAGGGTTTGATGCACAGGTGCCTCGTTCACCTCCAGTTATTTGGGAGGGGGACCCCGGAACTGATTCGGCTGCTGCCACAAGGGAGGCAGGGACTCCTCTGTTCGCGGATCCAGAACAAGGAATGCAACTCCTGTCTGATCACGTACGAGCAACGACAGCCCGTCGATTCCACAGCAAGGTCCAGCCCAAATGTGAAGTTCGGCTCCCACCGATGTATGCCCACCTGCCAAAAGAGATTTGGGACTGGAAGACACGCACCTCCCCGTTTCTTTTGCAATAATTCAATCTGATTGCCTTGTCCGTTTCTCTCTCTCCCTTTTCCCTCTGACAGCTTATTCATGGGCCGTGCTGATAAGGTTAGACATATGGGGAGGAGGGGGTTAAAAGCAAGCCCCCCAGCACTCTGAAAGGTTGCATTTGTTGTTAGTGCCACAAATCAAAACAAGGAACATTGCAGGTCTGCCTTATTCCCACCACACCGTCCTGTGACACCTTCCCCTCCCCCAGAGCAGCATTTCAAATGTGTCAGTTTAGTTTTTTGTTCTGTTTCGTTTCGGTCTTTAACTTTGAAAGTTTGCACCCTTTTGGTAATCTTTGCAATGTTGCCATTGCAAGATCGCTCCTTATTCCTCCCCCTCTCCCCCCCGCGCGGGGTTCCTCCAGGTTGTGGCCTTGCAGACAAAGGGACTCGTCCACTACCCTAGTTGCAACTCTCATCTCAAATTGCCAGTTCCCCTTCAGTACAGATACAAATGTGTACATCTTCACGATGCACATGTGAATAAGAGTGAGTGGAGAGCCCCTTCCTCTCCCCACATTTCGATCGGGAGTCCCGTTTGCTGGCAACAGAGCAACCCACAAGTTGGAGACTGTTGCTGGGAAAAGGGATCCTGGTTTGTTTATTCATCGGCAACCATTTTGAAGTCTTCGATAGTTTCATGGCTCGAAGGAGATGGCAAACAAAATGGCCGACTTTCCCACCCATCCGCCTCAGAAGTAGGATGGGAAGGGGAAGATGAATTCCTCCAAATTTTTAATGTCTTTCTCTCTTTCTTTCTTCTCGTCTCCCCTCCTCTTCCCCCCCCTCGCCATTTGGGATGGGATTCCCCCATCTTTTGATGGAGTTTTGACGAAGTGGCAACATATTGTGTGTGATGTTTAGTGGCACGCCAAAAGAGGCGGGACTTCTCGTGTTAGACTGGGAAACGTACGTGGGTCAACTTTCCTGCTTTTTTCAGGGGAAACTGTGGTTTTTTTCAGCTTTAATAGATTTTAAAAAAAAATTTTTTTTTGAGTTATTTTGTTTCGGTTTTCTGTTTTGTTTTTTTTTAAATCTGAAACGTTTTCTTAGCTTTCTTGGTGAAATTTTACTGTTGGACATTGTTGATTATAGACGTTCTTGTGCAACTGGTCTCGGACTAGTCTGGTTATTTCCTACGACCTCCTCCCATTAAAAAAAAAAACATTAAAACAAACTGCACACCGGTTCTTCTGTTGGTACCCCGCTGTGAACTTTTCAAGGAGCCGATGGTCTTCTCGATGTAGAACCGTACCGTTCGGACAATTTTGTCTCCACTGGACAGTGAAGAAGGGTAGGACGAAAAGCAAACAGGATAGCTCTAGAGTTTGCATTTTCTAGGGGCGGGAGGAGGACCCAAATTGCCTGGCTGAAGTTCGGCTTGGGTGGGTTGTTTGGGGACACCTGCATATGAGGAAGGGGCGCAGAGACATCTGGTGAGTAGGGATGCACCTCAGCCCGACAGCCAGCATCGTTTTTTCTGGAGGCCCTCCTTTTCCTGGGAAGGCTGAGGGTCTGAAGGCCAGGAGAATGACTTCTGCACATGTTCAAGGCTGGAAGTCGAAAGGAGAGCAAACAAGGGGGTGGCGGTTGGAAGGGAATCACCAGAGCCTGGCCTGGAAAAAAAAAATGGCATTCTTCGAAAACAAAGCTTTTCTTGAAATTCGGGAAGAAACTGTGGTCCGCGGTGTTGTCAGCCCTTTCAACTTCCCGACCTCAGTTGCTCCGAAATGCAAACAGGCAGTGGCTGGGCATGGGGCAGCCTCCCCAACATGATCATCCCAGGTTCCCCCTCCCAACAGCCATGCCCGCCCCTCACCCTCCAAAGCTTCTCGGCCCCTTCTTGAGCATTTCGAACGAGCAACCAACGAACGGCAGCTCCTGCACGTGATGAATTGTGACAGTGCGGGCAAGCACTGCGGGCTCCCCAGGGCTACATCTGTCCCTCGTATCAGGGATCTAATGGAGGGCTCCCTGCCCCCCTCGACCATGCCTGGGCTTGCATTAAGTAAACAGCAGCCAGGAGGAATCTATGGGGTGAGAATTTGGGGGAAGGGGAGATAAGAGAACGGCCAGATCAGCAGCTCTGGCTTTGCAGGGAAGTGTTGTCTCCCATCACTTCAATTTGTTCTGATGGCTACAGGCAGGCGTCTCTCCTCCCCACACATACCCATTGGGTGGCAATCTCTCCCTGCCCTCCCCTCCTGCCCCACCAACCCAACTATTTGGGGCCAGTCCCTTCCCATATCCAGACACCTTGTCAGGGTTGGAAGGAGACAAGGACTCAGGAGGTTATTTTTGGGAACAGGAGCTGCGCAACACAGCCACTCCGCTGTTACAAGAGAGAAATGCTGATCCACCCCAGGGAAGCGGGGTGGGTGGGGTGGAGGGGGTCAGAACTGGCCATGAGACGAGTGGGGTGGGGGGCTGGGAAAGCAGAACACCGGCCGCCATATTGGTGGGGTCCAGTTTGAGAAAGAATCGAGCGCAACCAAGAGGCGCGTCACAGAGCACAACGTCGTCGAACGCAGGTTCCCGCCAAGAGAAATAGGATGCCGTTAAGGAAGGGGAACTTCTACCCATCCCCAGCAGGGGACGCCCTGCAGAAGATGCCCCTTCTGTGACTCCCAGGCGGGCGACTTCTCCATCCTGAGAGTCCAACCAGTGAAGCTCCTCTTGGCATCCTCTCTTTGACCACCAAACAATCTCTTCTGCCCCGACGTCTCTCTCTCTGCCGTTCTCTCTGAGTCAGGGGGGCATTTTTTCCCCAATGGAAAAAGTAGCCCGTTTTAATCACGGTCTCTGCGGCATTTTGTGGGCTAAAGGTGCATTGCGCTACGCCTGGGAGCGGGAGGGTTTTTTTGGGGTGGGGTGAGGGGAACACCGTATTTTTCGCCCTATAAGACGCACCTAGATTTAGAAGAGGAAAACAACAGCAAAAAGGGTTTTGGCCTCTCTCTGGGCGCCCCATTTTCTGGCCTTTTTTTGGCCCGTTTTTGAGGCTTTTTTGAGGGGTCCGTTTTCAAGGTCTTTGGGGGCCTGTTTTTGAGGTTTTGGGGGCCCATTTTTGAAACTTTTTGGGCTCGTTTTGGGGCTTTTCTCAGCCCATTTTCAAGGCTTTTTCAAGCCATTTTGGAGGCTTTTCGGGCTGTTTGGGGGGCTTTTTCAACCCGTTTTTGAGGCTTTGGGGGGCATTTTGGAGGCTTTTGGGGGGCATGTTTGAGGCTTTTAGGGCCCATTTTTGAGACTTTTGGCTGATTTGGGGGCATTTCTCAGCCCATTTTCAAGGCTTTTTCAAGCCATTTTGGAGGCTTTACGGGCTGTTTTGGGGGCTTTTTCAACCCATTTTTGAGGCTTTTGGGACCAGTTTTGAGGATTCTTTAGGCCCAGTTTTTTTTAAAAAAGCCCCAAAATGGGCCAAACCCCCCCCCCAAAAACAGGCCCCAAAAGCCTTGAAAAGTGGTAGAAAAAAGGCCGGAAAAGGCCCGAAAACGGGGTGTGCAGAGCCCAAAAAAACGGCTGGCAGGTATGTGAGGCTTTGACAACATTTGATGTATAAGATGCACAAACATTTTCACCCACTTTTTTTTTGGGGGGGGAGTAAAGTCGATTCCCACCTTCCCAGGGTGAACGCTTTGCTTTTTGTGACAGGTGGGGCTTCTGTTTAATTTTCCTTCGCGAGGCGAGTCAAAATCAGATGGGGCCCAGATATGGCAGGTGGCACGGTGTCTATAGGCCGCCACGGACGGTGACTTGCCAAATCTATGTGGTGGGACGGGGGAAAGCAGGCCGTCCTGAAACATAGTTAGGTGTGCAGGGTCCTTGTTGTCCTCTGGGCTTGGTTGTTTTTCTTGCAGGCGTCTCGTGGTCAAACTAGATAACGTCATCAGGTGCTAGTAGGGAGTTAACACCACATTTAACAAATTAGACCAACGAGCAAGAAGCAAACAAGCTAACACTAAACAGCCCCAACCAAGGAGACAACAAGACAAATCACATTGCCACTGATAGGCAAGCTGCTAGAATATATAGCCTGATGATGTTACCTAGCTGGGTCATGAAATGTCTGCAAGAAAAGAAGCTCAGAGACCATCAAAGACCCCATATCCCTCCTCCTCTCCACAAACCCTACTCCCTTTTAGCATTGATGATGTTACCTAGTTGGGTCATGAAACGTCTACGAGAAAACGATCAAGCTCAGAGACCAACAAGGACCCCAATATCCCTCCTCCTCTTCCTCTTCTCCTCTCCTCCTTCTCCTCTCCACAAACCCTACTCCCTTTCCAGCACTGATGATGTTACCTAGCTGGGTCACGCAACGTCTGCGAGAAAACAATCAAGCTCAGAGACCCCCAACGACCACCAACCACGCCAGTTCAACCCTAAGCTACGAATACGGCATGCTCCTCTAGCCATCCTTGGGTTTGGCCGCTCCCTGGTGGTCCCCCCAGCCGAGCCCAGCCCTTCCTTTGCGCCACCGGGCGGGGATTTATGATTTCAGCGCCGTCTAACTAAATTGAGAGGCTTCCTTGCCTTTTCAGTTTTCATTTTTTTCACGGAGGCTTTGAAACTGCCTTCCCCATTTTTTGTTTTGTTTTTCTTCCATCCAAGTCTTCCAAATATGGGCTCCAGCGAGAGGGCCGATTCCAAGCCTTTCTCGAACGGGGCTGTGAAATTTGGATTAAGGTTTAACTTGGCATCATTGGGGAGGGGCAAAAATGGGGGGAGGAGGGGCGAAAGCCCCCTCGCTCTTCTACACAGACCCCCAGGAACACCCCCGACCCACAAGAAGACCGACTCCCAAAGACAGGAATGCGTGACACACACACACACCCCAAAAAATCGTGCACCGAATTTGGGAATGGGCCCTGGATCCAAATCGGTTCTTCTAGCAGGAGGGTTTTTTGGGGGGGGGGAACTGTCCCCCCCCCATAGTTAACCATGGGACTTTTAGGTGGGGAGGGGGAGCCCATTAGCTCAGGCAGCTTGGCTGTTTGGCCGGGAGCCAGAGGTCACTTGGGGTCACTCCCCAATTAGGTCACACATTTTCCTCCTGTCTCCAACTTGGAGCAAGCCGCCCGGTTAATGAGGCAGCGGTCTTGGTTTTCGGGGGTGGTGGGGGTGGTTCCTGGCCTTTGCAGGAAGGGATCTACTGGATTAGATGGAGGAAGGGGAGCGGGAGGGACGCAGGACACATTTCCCGCCGGCTTAAGTTGCAGAGCGATGTGGCGGGAGGGAGAAGAGTAACAGAGCCGTGGAGCTGGGAGGGTCCTCGGAGGTCTTCTAGTTCAACCCCCTGCCCCCAAGCAGGAGGCCCTGTCCCATTTCAGACAAATGATTGTCCAGCCTCTTCTTGAAAACCTCCAGGGATGGAGCAGCCACAACTTGGCATCATTGGATGTGAGAGGGCGCTTGTCCAGCCGGGATGAGTTCTGGACCGGCAGACAGACAGATATAGACAATAGAGAAAGAAAGAAAAAGAAAGAAAAGATAAATAG
>JAEANM010008897.1:0-16694 GCA_017656035.1 Myanophis thanlyinensis
AAAGAAAGAAAGAAAGAAAGCCTGCCTATCACTGTTTTAGCCTCACTCACTTTAGCAGACAGCTCTTAAGAGATGATCCCCCCCCCTCGACCAGCAGTTCAGATTTCTTATTCCCCAAGAAGTTTTCCATCTTTTCTGTTATCCTAAAACTCAAGGATGGCATCTCATTTCAGACAAGTTTAGCCCATCAAGCAGCAGTCAAAAATCAGGTGACATGGAATGTCGGAGATATGTAATGCCTTAGAAGAACAACTTTAGGTTGGGTTGGCTGTGGAATCCTGGGAGTTGAAGTCCACCCATCTTAAAGTTGCCAAAGTTGGGAAACCCTGACTTAGAAAGTGAATGGCAATCATCCCTCATGGACCTGGAAATACTTTCTGTTCATTGCATTCGGGCAATCCATACTTTAACAGCTTAACAGAGTTGGAAGGAACCTTGTAGGTCATCTAGTCCAACCCGCATGCCCACGCAGGAGACCCTACACCATTTCTGACAGATGGCAGTCCCGTCTCTTCTTGAAAGCCTCCAGTAATGAAGCTCCCACAACTTCCGAAGGCAATTTCTGTTCCATGGGTTGACTGTTCTCACTGTCAGAAAATTCCTCCTTATTTCTAGGTTGAATCTCTGCTTCTTACCTTACAACAGAGCTCTCCCTAACAGCAACCCCTAAATGTTGGAGGCTTAATACTGCTTCCACTGACTACATAATAGGAAACATGAAAAAAGCAACCTAAACCTTTGTATAGATTTAGCAGGGCTAGGGAAATCACAGCCAGCCAGGAAGCCCAAATGGAAAATCATTTTATCTGCATGAGGCAGGCAGGATCATCCTAGCCTCATCTGCCCTCTGCGAAAAAATTAAGTACAGCTACAGGCATCCAAAAGATTGATCACCCTGCTCTAAGGTATAGTAAAATAACTACAAGTGGCAGTTTTTGCATCAGATGCAATCCTCCCACTTAGTTAACCCAGAACATGTATCTTTCAACCTTCTCGACTTCTTTAGTTAAAAAAAAAAAAAAGGTGTCTTGGAGGAATTGACTGAAACCAGCCAAACCTGCCATATGGAAAAGATCTGATTTCTAGAAATCCCTACAAATAAAAAGCAAAAAGCGCATGCCTTTGCCTATTATAGTTCAGAACCCGGGAATAGCCAGAACATCCTCATTTCCTTCCCACAACAATTTCATAAATATCCCTCTTTTGTTGCAAAATAAGCAGCAATTCAGCCACTCTTGAATTGCTAGTAATGCTCGGTTCATTCTACCAAATAAATACTTAGAAATAAAGTACACAGTGCAAACTGGATATAAAATTGTCTAAGTTGATTGTCTGTCTCTCTTTCTCTCTACTAAACAAGTGGCAAGGTATGCATTATATCTCAAGGGCTGGTAAAAGTGTGGGAGAGCCATCCACTTGAAGGCCTTGAACTCAATAACAATGCATAAAAGCAATGCCATGTCGACATGGGATTCCTGAGCTCTTTACCGTTATTTCCCCCCCCCCCCAATACATTTTTCTATTTAATTTTCATAACTCGCCCTCATTCTACTATATAACAGAATAACATCATTGTAAGGGACCTTGGAGGTCTTCTAGTCTAACACTCATTTCAGACAAATGGCTATCCGGTCTCTTTTTAAAAGCAGCCAGGGTAATGGAGCACCCACAACTTCTAAAGGCACTGGTTTATTATTTTCACTGTTGGGAAATTTCTCTTTAATTCCAGGTTGCTTCTCTCCTTGGTTAGTTTCCATCCATGGTTTCTTGTCCTGCCTTCTGGTGCTTTGGAAAACAGATTGACCCTCCCTCCCTCTTCCTTGTGGCAGCCCTTCAAATATTGGAACACTGCTATCATGTCACCCCTGGTCCTTCTTTTTCCCTAAACTGGACATACCCCATTCCTGCAACTGTTCATATATTTTAAAAGGCGAAAGAGTTATACGATCTGAAGAGAAACCAGAGTATCAACGGTTCATATATTTTAGCCCCCAGCCCCCAATCGTCTTTGTTTCTCTTCTCTGCACTTTTCCAGAGTTTCAACCCTTTTTTTATATTGTGGCAACCAAAAACTGCACGCGGTATTCCAAATGTGGTCTTGCCAAGGCCTTACAAAGTGGTAGTAGTGCTTCTCGTGATCTTGATTTTATCCCTCTGTTAATGCAGCCTAGGATTGCACTGGCTTTTTTGATGGCTGCACCACACTGCTGGCTCATATTGAAGTGATTGTCCGCTAGGACTCCAAGATCAAACATCAAACAGGCCAATTGAAGCTATCTAAGGATCCAGAGGAACAGCTAGCTTCTACCCTTCTAGTTCACTTCACAGTCAAACCCAGGGGAACATAAAAGAAATGATAGCCCTTATATATGTGTGTGAGATATGGGCCCATCCTCTTCTATAAATATTTCTCCCATTAAGGCATTCCCTCTTCCCTCATAATTAATTCCTAGGGGTGATGCTCTAATGAGGGAGATGGGGGCTTAACATGAAAAGATAATGGTAACTAACACACTTCGCTAAAGGTACACTGGGATTAAGGGTTCATTATGGCAACATGCCTGTTTGAAGGTCTGCACACCGTTGTTTATCACAATGCTCAGCGTGCAAAAAAAATGTAAAATTAAAAACTGGAATGGCTATTCTGGGGACAATATGTAAGTCATGTATAGAACTGGAAGCTGAGGAACTAAATTACCACTTAGCTGAAGTGATCACAGCAATGGAATACAAAGCGATTATTTTTTTCCTACAACAATTGTGAATGAAAATGTCAGCAAATATTGTACGGAAATTTTGGGGAAAAAAATTATGTTAAGATCAGCATTGATAGCAATCAAAGCAGCACTGTATTGTAAAGTTGGAATCCAAGACATTAGGAGACCAACAGTCTGGGTAAAAACTGATGGAGGGAAACAAAAACTTCTTATCAGTAGTACAGTCATCATTCTTGGTAGATGCCTTTCTCTACAACAAGAAGTGGGAAAGTGGGCATCAAAAATTTGCAAAATAATAGCCACTTTCTCATTGGCGTTATTTATTGCCAATAGCAATAGCATTTAGACTTATATACCACTTCACATTGCTTTACAGCCCTCTCTAAGTGGTTTACAAAATCAGCATATTGCTCCCCAACAATGGGTCCACATTTTACTGGTCTCAGAAGGATGGAAGACCGAGTCAACCTTGAGCTGGTGAGGATCAAAATGAAAAACTGCTGGCAGTCAGCAGTCAGCAGAATTAGCCTGCAATACTGCATTCCAACTATTGTGGTGCTATGGCTCAATACACAACATTCCATTGTCCTTGTTGAACGCTGTGGCTAATTTGACATTGAAGATAGCATCCCACTACTACCTGAAGCTCTAATGCGCATAGGTAGGTTTGGACAAAATGGCGCTGTCTTGGGTCGCACTTCTTTCACCTTCAACCCTTAGCTGCAAATTTTCCTATTTCCCAAAATGCCATGCAGCAGTCAACATAGTATCAGTTCACCTGGGCATTGTGGGTGATTAAGATGCCTGTGCTTGTTCCCAAAGTCTGTCATTACCTTCAAAATACACATATGAGCTCAGCTCCTCACTGTATTAGAAAAATGATTTTTTTAAAAAAAATGAATCAAATTTCTCCCGAACTGTTACATGTACTTCTGCAGAAGACACATGCTATGCGATCTGATGCAGCACCAAGCCAAAAGAACAAAGAGACGTATCTCGTTGGCACAAAGTCGAGCCTTCGGATTTAGACTGTGCTCTGTGAAATATCATCCTGTGCTTTTCCACCGCCACCCCCTTCCCTTTCTCTCTGTCAAACATTTATATTAAGACTTAAATGGTGGCATCATTCTGGAAAATGGCAAAGAAGCACACAAAATATTTATTGGCAGCTTGGCAGACAATCCCAACACATTCCAAGCATGTAATTGTTCCTCATCAAGAGAAACAAACCAAAACGCATTAATGTTCCTCTACTACATGAAATGTCATCTGCTTTCTATGCTTCTATATAATCAGTCTCTGTGTAATATGACTAGAGCAGCTGTTCCCATTTAGTCACCCTTTAAACCCAAGAGACCCAATTTTCATTTTTAAAATAAACATGCATCTCTGATTTTCTCCTCTTTCTGTCCCTCTTTGGTCTTTCCCTGGTCTTCCCAGCCATATTTAGCTACATAAAAATAACAAACTTTTTATATTTATTTCAGTCTTCCTCAAACTGGATATCTCTTCAGATGTTCTGGCCAATAGTTCCCACTGTCCTTGGACACTGGATATCCTGTGTTAAATTGAGCCTTTTAGTATCTGTAAAACTAAACAACCGAAGACATGTAATATAAGGGAGACTGATCTAACGGAACTTTCCCTGGCACCATTAATATTTTTCTTTTGATTAAAGTATGTAGACTGAGAAGATCATGGACTTTTTAAACTCAGGTATACCACAAGTATTTTAACCATAAAGCACATTCAGACAATTGAGCCAACCGATTGAAATGCACTTGAGATGAAATGAATCGAATTGGAAATTGGATACGCAACCAAAGAGTTTGTGTGCACATACAAATGACAACTTTTTCACTGACATCTATTTAGTGGCCTTGATGGAGTTTGTGCTCCTGGCTATAACAAATACTATACTATTGCTATCTGGTTTTCTTCAGTCATTAGCTGACATTTGTGGGATGTTCCATCAAAGTGGACACAAAAGGAGGAGAGCTGTGTTGATTTATGGTGGCAAAGAATTAGGAGCATGGTAGTACCTTTTCTGACTAACTAATTGTACTAAAAGACATCAGCTTTTCTGTTAGTTAGACACGGTGCTACCAGAATGCTAATTTTCAGTCAAAATAAGAGTGTGCTTGCTACTCTCACTCCAGAATCTTGTGAATACACAAGAAAGAGAAAGGCCACAACATAATCAATCCCATAACATTTGAGTTTCACACCGTATCATGTTCTCCATTTAAAATTAAATCTTAACCTTCTGGTCAGCTCCAAGATAACTGGCTCCAAAATAACAAATGTTCAAATTCCAAGAGTGTGATCCAATTCCATTCCATTCTTTTTTTGTGTATGTGCATCCATTCATTTAGAAGGAAAGAGACTGAATGCAGTCTACCACATCCAATATAATATACAGCAGGGAGCAATCCATAGGAACTTTGTTCATGTGCAATGCTGCTCAACCTCTGCATCCTGCTAAGAGATTCCCAACAACCCAAACAATTGGTTTCATTGACAATTGGTGAGCATCTGACTAACTTTCCTGCCAGACTGTGATCAACAACTCTGAGCCTTCTGCAAAATCCAACAGTGAGAAAGTTTTAGTTTGGTAGCAACCCAAAGTAGCATTAGTAGCATCTTGATGACGCTAACAGCTATATTCAGGACAGCTCTCCCATATCCAAGCAAAAAGCTGGCACTGGTCTTTTACCAATGCTCACTGCTCAAAGCCTTCTGGATTCATTAGAATCAGAAACAACTTACCTGCAATACTGATGGTTCCAAAAAAGCTAATTTATGAAGCACATGTACACAGTAGAATAAAACTATGAAACTCCACTCTAATTATTAATGTCTGGCTTATGACTACCAGATATAGTTTCTGGCTCCAAGAGTTACAGTAATAAGTGCATGCATTCATCCTTTTTTTTTTCTTGGACTCACATGAAATTCTTGTTCTCAAGAGTTGATAGACATTATGCAAATGTAAATGATGAAATGGTCTATAAATACTTTAGGGCACAGTTATTATGTCCAATAATCCTGGATACTGCTTCTTCTTACCCCAGGCCCAAATGCAAGATAGCTTTTGCCAATGTTGTGCCCTCCAGATGTGTTAGGGATGAGAACAAGAAGAATTCTAAAGAGTTTGGCCCATAATTCTTGTGGGTTACATTAACACAGGGGTGGGCAATTACGGCTCCTTCATGACTCGTGGACTTTAACTCCCAGAATTCCTGAGCCAGCCATGCTGGCTACATTAACAGAATAACTCAGTTAGAAAGGACCTTGGAGGTCTTCTAGTACAACCCTATGCACAAGCAGGAGATCCTATACCACTCTGGACAAATGGCTGTCCAATCTCTTTTTAAAAGCCTCCAGTGATGGAGTATCCACAACCTTAGAAGGTTCTAATCATTCCACTGATTTAATTGTTCATTGACAGGAAATTTCTCCTCAGTTCTAGGCTGGTTTCTCTTTGATTAGATTCCATGCATTATTTCTTGTCCTGCCTTCTAGTATTTTGGAAAATAGGTTGGCTCCCTCTTCTGAGGCAGGAAGCTCATAAAAATGTCGGTGCACAGATTTAACATAGTTTTTAAAGAAAACTCCCCAATATTCCCTCAACAGAGGGGAAAATCAAGTGCCAGCCTTGTGGCCACCCAAATATTGTCTGGAACACCAAAAAGGAGTCGTGCTAACACTGAAGCTCTCCATGGTACTGATTTCTGATTTCAAATCACCTCATTCATATAATATCTGATGTCCCACAGTGAATACTATCCACTGATAATGCTCTTGTTATGGGCCCCTTCTAATTTTTATAATTATGTCTAAGCCCTATGCATAAGAAAGACAAATAGAGAAGATCATGCTAGCTGAAGCCCGCTCTACCATTCTCAGCTTGTTACTCTCCATGCATAGACAATGGTAGCTTAGTTCTGCATCGTGCGTGAACATTTAATCTATTGATTTTCTCAATGAAACAATCTCTCTTCCCTCTCCTACTCCCTGGAGATCAAGAAGCACATACTGCAGCACTACCCCTTCCATTTTCAGCCAACAAACAAACTGATGAGACAAAAATGGACTGAAAAGGAGTGACTGACTGAAAATTATTAAAGGATCCTCTATACACGAAGGTCCTGTCCTGTTTTTCACTTTCAACTTCATACATACGGAGAATTATGGTATTACGGCGATTATTCTCCTTTGATAGAGATTCTGCCTGCAATTTAATCTTTAATTTTCCATCTTTTCTAATTGTGAATAAAACTTGCAATTATGACAATCAAAGGGATTACGGATTAGAGCCATTGTCACAAAGGACTCACCTAGCCCTTTCTTGAATTAGTTTAAGGAATTCTTTGAGACTCTTTCCATGCTGCTTCCAATATAAATGTACAGGCAGAAAATGGAGCCCTGTTTTATATACATTTTTGCCTCATAGTGTTGAAGTGTTTTCTCTCCATGGTGAAACACCATGACACTGTTGGCAAAAAGTCATTATCAGTGGGAGAGTCCCAGGTCAATTCTCTCTGAAACTGGGAAACACATCCAAATTTCCATTCCCTGTAAAAAAAAAATCCCTAACTACAACTTCCATACTACACAAAGAAAGGATGTGTGTGCTCTTATGTACCAGTAGATAACAGATCACCACATTATCTTACTCTCTGAAGAGCAGATATTTCGGTATATGTATCAAACCAGGACAAAATGGCATTTTTTGAATTCTCTGTCCAATTGGTGGGAGAAACAGAAATGTGGTGAATGTTTCCCACATTCCTTCCTAGGAGAGGAGAAAATCTCCAAACATTTCTCAAAGACAGGATTCACCCTTGGCAGCTATGGAAAACACTCCAGGGGGCAATTCACTCTTGATGCCTTGGGATTTAATAAGAGAGAGACAGAGAGAGAGAGAGAGGAGAGGGAGGGAGGGAGGGAGAGAAGCGGTGGATTTCTATATGGAAAATACTGTAAAAAAACAGTTTGTCTTTCCTACCCCTTAGCAATTTCCTACTGAAATAAGTGTAAGAACTCCATGAGGATTTCTCAGAGATTCCCTTTTCCCCTCTCTGAAATTATTTAAAAGGAAAATTCCTTTTTTCATCAGAATGAAGGAGCACTTGCTAGAAAAGAACTTCTTGTTCAACACTGGTGCACATCACAAACATTGCCTTAGAGACAAATCAGAACCCTTCTAAGCTGACCGAAGTGATATCAGACTATCCAACACAATCTAACATTTCCAAGCACTGATCCCGAGACCATTTACATGCCAAATATGCCACTGAGTCTCTTCCCTTTGCCAATCTAAGCTGCTGCTGAATGCACGAGGACTGACCTTATTAAAATCTGGCATGAAATAATATACTACATCAGATTTGATTCTAAATTACTATCTGAGAGTGACAAGCCTGCAACGTGCTTCCACGATTAAAAAAAAATTGAAATTCTAAGACACACCAGAGATGGAACTTGGCATACTGATGAAGATGTATGGGGAAAGAAAAAGAGTGATCACTAAATGGCAATTGAAAGTAAAGTTGGTTAAATCCATTGATCAATTAAACACAACAATATCTGTTCCATGGAATAGTTCAATGTACCCTTTCCCATTCTGAGCCACTTTTGATTGATAGATGGGCATCAGCAGGATGGCAGCCTTACCCAGCCCCAATTTTAACTTCTGGAATGCTCTGATCAGTATTTAAATTTAGTCTTTCTTGTTAGAAATTCTGGAGCTTGCAATCCCAAGAGATGTACAGGGCATTAATTGGGGCAGCTTGACTTGTTGGTCAGATAAAAAGAAGCTGATGGATATGCAATAGCTGGAGATAAAATGTAGGGGAAGGAGTGGCAGAACCTGAGGGTAGAGTTAAAAGAGGGATCAGTCTAGAATTCCTACATAGCCAGAAGTGGACTAAATTCAACCCCTCTTGTTGATAGTCATGCCTAGGAATACAGCAATTTAATTGGACCTTCATGTGGGGACCTGATCTTTTACTCCTGGCATAAAATGACTCATAGAGTATGAAAAGAAGCAGGACAACAAGGAAAGAGGCAGGAGTATAAGCATGGAAAAGATGGGGGAAAGATTAAGAATCAGGGAAACAATGCTTACTTGATTTGTGTATCTGTGTGTGATCGTATGGTTTGACTGTCTTAAGGGAAAATAGGAGGGAAGAGAAGTAATTTACTCATATGCTTTGAAAGAGGGTCTGTAGTTACAGGGGAGGTATTACAACAGTTCTTCCCAATTCCTATCTTTTCATGGAAAATGAGAAAGAAGCATTCATTCATTCTATTTATAGGGCCACCCATGTGATATACATGACTCTGGGGAGCTAACAATTAAAACAAAAACAGAATTAAAGCACAACAAATGATTAAAAACACAAATAACATAAGAGAGCAGCTATTGAACAATGTACGGTCAACGTAACCAAGAAGCAGGCTCACATATACTATCAGAGCTTCAGGCTTGATGGCAAGTTTTTAATGCCTTGTAAAATCTTGCAAATTTCAGAAGCATGTCCAAATCAGCTTCCTCTATGAAAAAAAGAGAACTTTCCCTATCATCCCATTTCATTTAGTGCTCAACCCCACTTTATGAGCCGTGGTTGCGCAGTGGTTAAAATGCAGTACTGCAGGCTCCTTCTGCTGCCTGCCGGCTGCCTGCAATTTGGCAAATTGAATCTCACCAGGCTCAGAATTGACTCAGCCTTCCATCCTTCTGAGGTGGGTAAAACAACCCAGATTGTTGGGGGCAATAGGCTGACACTGTAAACCACTTATAGAGGGCTGTAAAAGAACTGTGAAGTTCTAAGTGCTATTGCTATTGCTATTTTCATTTATTAAAAATACTTTCCCACTCAGTCTTCAGTAGTGGTAGTTTAGTCTTCACAGCTCTGCCTCTAAATTAGCTGCTAGCATATAGACCAGGGGTGGGCAATCATATCTCCTTCATGACTCGTGGACTTCAACTCCCAGAATTCCTGAGCTAGCATGGCTGGCTCAGGAATTCTGGAAATTGAAGTCCACGAGTCATGAAGGAGCCATAATTGCCCACCCCTGATATAGACTATATTAATGTTTCTTCACTTCAGCAACTTTAAGTTATATGAACTACAAGTCCCAGAGTTCCCCAATTACTACGCTGGCTGCAGAACTCTGGAACTTGAACATATCTTAAAGTTGCTGAGGTTGGGAACCACTGGGCTATATCTTTAACAATGGTTATTCCCTATCAAGTAATATTGTTAAACTGTTTGTATTTATATTCTGCCATAGTCCACTGACTATAACTCTGAAAGTAGACATTTAAAATAGTTCTATCTAGATGTACTTTGGGATCTGATTTTGGATTGAATCACAGAGGAAATCCTGGTGGGCCACTGAATACTAGCATTTAAAAAAGAATAATCTGAAAGCCTATCTTGGTAACAGCAGCCCTATTTCTTTTTCACTCTCCAGTGTTTGTGGGAAACTGATATGAAAAAGCAAACAGCTCTCTCTCTCTCCAGTCATTGGAGACTGGTATTATCAAGGCAAACTTTTAATTTTTTATTTTTTTAATGCTGCAAAAAAAATCACTTAGACACCTTGGGCATTAAACAAAACTAAGGATCTAATCTGTTGAATGCTATGGGGGAATTTAAAAAAAACAACGTAATTTCTTCTGAAAAAATTGTGAGACCTCAGAAGTGCCTTTTCAAAGCAGCAGGAAATATAAAATGTCTTAGGATGCACAAAATGGCTTGCTGGAAAGAGAAAGGTTCAATTAGATCAGAATTAAAAATTGCACTGAAGATATGAAAGGAGGAACAGAAAAGAATAGCCCAACCTCTGTGGATCTTCAAATGCTCGTATGAGAGAGATTTTGCCATAAGGGTGAAACAAACATACTTTCATCCTGGAACAGCTTAGACTTCAGCAGCAAGCTGTCTCTGAGATAAAGGTTATGTTACGAGGACATGTCTTCAAGAAACAGTGAAATACTTTCATGCTCTGATCTAGGAGAATAACAGAGTTGGAAGGGACCTTGGAGATCTTCTAGCCCACCACATTGCTCAAACAGGAAGCCCTATGCCCATGATGGTGAACCTATGGCACGGGTGCCACATGTGGCACGCAGAGCCATCTTGCTGTGCACACAAGCTGTCAGCCAACTTACCTCCAGCTGCGCATGCATGTGCAATTGCAGAAACCCAGCTGGTTTTGGGGCCTCCGCTGTGCATGCGCGCGATTGCAGTAGGTAGGAAATCCAGCTGGTCTTCGGAGCTCTCCTATGCATGCACACACAATTGCTCATGTGTGCATGAGTGCCTGTGCACAGCACACATGCATTGCACATGCAAAAGCTACATATATGTGCAGATGGTGCAGTTGCACATGCAGAGCACTTGGAGGAGCTGCACGCAAGTACAGATGGCACACGCAAAAGCACATACTTTTCAGCACTCGGTAAATAAAAGGTTCGCCAGCACTGCCCTATACCGATTCAGACACATGATTACCCAGTCTCTCTCTTCATAAAGTAAGAATTGAGAATTCAGTTCAGAAGAATTACTCTGAAAACCCATGGAACACAACACCTTCCTGGGATCTTGTAAAGCAGTCATATCTGCTTGCATAATCACACAGCGCCTCTAAAGTTTTGCATATAAACTTGCTGGGTTTGTGTTCCTCAGATCCCACGGCATCTCTTCCAAGTTAAATCCAAAGCACTGCACAGGTCTACTAAGAAAATTTGCCCAAGTCCCTATAGATGACCCAATTACCTCTTCTCTGAGCATTTACCTTCTTCCATTAGACCAGGGCTCTCCAACCTTGGCAACTTTACGACTTGTGGACTTCAACTCCCAGAATTCCTCAGCCAGCGCAGGATTCTGAATTCAGGATTCTGAATTCCAGAATTCAGAAGAATTCTGGGAGTTGAAGTCCACAAGTTGTAAAATTGCCAAGGTTGGAGACACTCTGCATTAGACTGAGCTGCTAATCTCTAAAAGGAAGATGAGTCAGATTTGGCTCCAAAGAGAGGTGTGTTTGTTGGAAAGGGAGTGGAGCTTGCCAGCATGATAGCAAGAACAGAGTCCTCAAAATGCTTCCTTACCCTTTCCGAATGATAACGATGATTGCCCCAAGGAGGATGATCAGCACCACCAGTCCTCCAGCACAGATGCCCAGGATGAGACCCATTTCCTCCGAATGCTGGGAAACTTCCAAGGGACGCTTGCTTTCTTTACAGGCAGCTGTAGGAGATAAAACAGCAAACAGTAAAAAATCAAACAGCAAACAGAAAGAGAACCTGAAAATAGGAGAGGGATACCAGGAGCTTCTCCTTCTCTTCCCCTAATTTGCATGCGTCATCGGAGGATGTAGGATAAGATGGCTAGACCTCATCGGAGATGTTTTTAAACGTTGTGACAGCAAGTTAGCAACAGCATCTTGCCATCTGATCTCCCCTTCCTCACCCCACCCCCCAAAAAACCCACCAAAACTAAGCAGGATAAACTTGGTTAGTGTTTGAATTGGAGACCAACAAGAAATCCCAAAAATGGACAGTGTATTGTGGAATCAAAAGAGTATCCTAGAAGAAATCCGTGGAGAAATGTTTCAGTATTCATGGATGTGTCCATGGTGTTACCCAAAATGGAGTCCAGTCCAAGGAAGTTTTACCTTTGCCCTTTAGTTATTCATGGAGCTTATGGAGTTACACTGTTTTTATCAGTTTAAATCAAATAAAAATAAATAAAAATGGGAATGGGGAATTCTTATCACCATATTTTAGAGATATAGAATTGGCAGGGGACATTTGGGCTGTTGAGGCAACCTCTGCTTCACTATGGGATTCCAATTAAACCCTCCTTAACAAAGGTGGCTTTTGACATTCACTGGAGGAAAACCCACAGCTTGTTTGAATCACTGGTTCCCTTGTCAAACTTTCTGACAATTAAGAAACTTTCAACTAAAACCTGGAGTCTACCATTTAAAACACGTTGTCTGATGTTCTGCTCTCCGGAGAGATAAAAGATGAGAGAACCGTGTGAATTCTCATCTTGCCTCAAAGAAACATCCTCTTTCATTTTTGTCTTCCTGAAGGTAAATGTTTACCCCTGGATTTTAGGGGTGAAATTCAAGGGGGTTCTAGAACCATCAGAAGGGCTGCTTAAGGATTGTATGCAATCTGGAGACCACCCAGAGAATAACAGATAAAGGAAGCTCTGTGCGAAATAAACGTGTCATCAGTTCTAAAGCTGATACTTCTTTCCATAGCAACTTTTCATTTTCTTAAAACATGTTACAGCTGGTGGGTAGATTGCTAGACTTGCATATAGTTACAATGCTCCTCTGATTACTTCTGTTGGTAATAGAATTTATGCATTTCCACTACTAGATTGGAATTATCCTCCAATGATAAACATGACTGTTAAAAAAAAAAAAAAAACCCAACTCCTCCTATAACACTATTCTCCAAATGTCAAATTACCCCATTGTAACACTATAGTTCTTATTTCTGTAGTTCTCAGAGCCAAAGAAGGATGAAAGTCCTACATTCTGAATTACTTCTTATTTATTTATAGAGCGGATTGCCTACTCCAACAACCAAATCTGAACCATGTATATTGTTGACAAGGAGATGTTTGACATAGATAATATGTACATCACTTGTATGGTTGACATTTGAAGAGCCATAACATTTTCCAACCTAGTCAAAATTTGCCTAGAGATTCTCAGTTTTTCAATTAATTCACAAGCAACGGTTTTCTGAATTCACGTGGTGAATTATTTAGCAGTTGATGTCACTGCTTCGATGATACTTTGAACTGCCCTTGTGGAAATTTGGCAGGAATCATCCATCTGTGTGTCTTTTGCAATTAAAAGCAAGACACACAAAACTCCCAGCCATTACCCCGGAACAAATCTGGCTTACAACATGGCCTTACATGAGTTGAATTAGGCTTCATCATCAAGAGGAAGGTGTCATTTCAAAGTTTCCGATGAGCCATTTGAGTTCATACTGATTAAGGTACATCTTCCGCATACATGTTGGTAAGAAATGGTTTTTATTTTAAAATGGGATTGAATACAAAACTAAAAATCGACCACATTCAACTTCCTGAATCAAAGGAACAATACATTAACAAACTACACTAAGGAAAGTCTACACAGTCAAGGGCAGCAGTAGACCATATTACAGCAATTCAAATGGAAGGTGACTAAGTCACCATGAGCCAGACTTCCAAATCCAGGAATAGACACAATTAGCACAACCAAGTGTAGCCATGACTGCCACCTCCTCTTCAACAAGGAGCCATAGGGACCCTCAGATTGTGTCCAAACTGTGAAGGGTACCCATAGGCAGAGTTAAAGATGAAAATCTCCAAATCCAAGTCACCAAGAATTATGACTAAATATTTTGTGTTTCATCATATAAGTTCTACCACTCAGTGTACAGCCACCTTGGTGTCCCTAACTTTCTTTCCACTCTATAGGACATGATCCTTTTGTTCAGACTGAGAAATATGGAGAAAGGCCAGCAAATAGCATCCTCTGCCCTTTCCATCAAGAAAACACAAAGCAGCCACCAGAAAATATCAGAAAAAATATTTGTGAGGGTAATGGGTGGTTCAAAAATGTGATGAATAAAATACATTTTTTTAAAAAGTCCTCAAGGACCCTGAGAATAAGATTGAAAAAGAAAAAAACATTCCAACCCAACATTAAAAACGCATAGCCTATTGCCCATCACAACATCTTTCAGTGGATTTGGGGATCTCTCCATTCCCTTTGACTGGGTTGTTCTCTTTCTAGTCTTATCTTCTACTGGCATTTAGATAACAAATTTCTTGTAGGCATGGATCTAATCCTATAGTATACAGTGATCTATCAAGAACCCTGTACACCAGGAATCAGCAATCATAATTTTAGAGATCGATGGAGTCCTGAATCTCCTTATTGTAGCATTTGGATGTCTCTTTCCCCATTGTCCTATCAGTTCTTTGAAACTTTTCTCCAAAATTTAGAGAACCAGCACCAGAAAATTCTGCCCCCACAACATGTGTACTGCATAGTTGTGCTCATGCTACATTATCACCCAACCATTGCCCACCCTTGCTGCAGATTGTTATTATAGATTGCTTTTAACGGCTGAATTTTAGAGTACAGTAATTTCTCCAAAGGCTACCTTTTATGTGGAACAAAACAACCAAAAAAAGAAAGTCTTTGTTCTTCCAGGATCCCTGGAGAGCCATTCAGATGACTGCTGGGGTGTTTTGGATTATGTCTGGGGAAATGAGATTTGTACAATTCAGACTTCAGGAAGGGAAAGAAAGAAAGGAAGATGCCACACACTGATTGTGTGATGAAAGCAATCGTCCTACACATCTAAGAGGCAAAGAAAGACTTCTTAGAAATGGAGAGACTTCACAAAGCACAAGGAGGAGGAAGAAGAGGGAGATTATTTAGTGTACTGGCAGAGGTGTCTGGCTAAAAACCAGGGGACCGTGAGTTCTACTCCTTCCTTAAGCGTGAAAGTTATCTGGGTGACTTAGGGTCAGTCTCTCTTTCTTTCAGCCCTAGGAAGAAGAAGGCAAGGAACAACCATTTCCAAAAACCAAAGCCAATTTTATCTAGTGGTGAAGGCACCAGACTAGAAACCAGGAGACTGTGACTTCTAGTCCTTCCTTAGCCAGTTGGGTGAGTCCTTCTCAACCCAACCCATCTCATAGGATTGTTGCTATGGCGGAAATAAGAAGTGGTAGCATCACCTTGAACTGACCAAATATAAAGGCAGGATTGTTTAAAAAAAATATCAAGTAAATAAACATATAAGAATATTTACCTTTCCGAGCTATTCGGATACAATTCAGCCTTGTTTCCTACAAAAGAAGAAAAAGACAAGTAAGGTTTCATCACACCCTGATGATCTATTTGACCTGCTATCTGAAGCGAAAGATATCAAATCAAATCTTTATTACAGGCATAGACCAACATATGAGGAAGCTCCTCATCAGTGGTGGAATTCAATTTTGTTTACTACCAGTTCTGTGGGCTTGGCTGGGTGGATTAACCCTGTAAAGTGGGGGGAAAAAAGGAGATTTCTTCTAACAACTGGTTCTCCAAACTGCTTAGAAAATTTACTACCGGTTCTAGCAAATAGGCTAGAACCTGTTGAATTTTACCTCTGCTCCTAATACTCGGAGAGCTATTTCATTTTTGGTTTTTTTTTTAATTTTTTGAGGAAGGGATGAACATGTTGGATACCGTACAATTCTCCAGGGTGGCTGCATACCACTGAATATGGGTATTCCATGAACTATATGTTTCTTTTCTAACTATCATCGGTACATGTACTGTACCTCATACCTGACAACAGGTGCTGCCTTTCCCTTTGAAAACACTTTCTTTCCTCCTTTAGACCAAGTGAAATTAAATTGGGGGAGGGGCAGGGAGGAATGAAAAAAAAAACACAGTTTAGGAGTTCCCTACTTCCTGACAGCTTGAAATAAAAATCATTCTCAGATGTTTCCTCAATATTCTGGAGACCCACCACTGATGCTGTGCTGGGTTCACCAGTAGCCTGGCTTGGTATAAGGCAGAATGAGGGGGTATTCTTGGTAAGCACACACAGCCCTATCCAGAGTATCTAAGTAGTGGCCCCCAACTTTTCTGACTCCATGGACCAGCAGCAGCAATGGGGGGAAGGGAGGGAAGGCACACAATCTATTCCCGCACTTGTACAAATGAAGCCTCACATGCTTGCCCACCGCTTGTGTGACCCAGTTCCCAAGGGGCCATGGACCAGTACCAGTATGGGGCCTGAGAGTTGGGGACTCCTGACCTAGAACTAAAGAGAAATTTCCTGACTGTGAGAATTGTAACCCATGGCTTGGGACCGGGTTACTTACGGGACCGCCTTTTGCCACCTTCAGCCTCCAACCGACCTGTGTGCTCCCACAGGGC
>JAEANM010008898.1:2300-16694 GCA_017656035.1 Myanophis thanlyinensis
GAGAGAGAGAGAACAGTAGCTTCTTTTGACTGTCAAATGTTCTTCACAGCTCATGTGTTCCAAGAAATCAGTCTAAGGTATGAGTTTATTTTACAAATACAACCAACCAAAGGCTTCAGTTCATCCCAGTGGAATGAATTGCTCCATACACTTGAATATCAATAAACTGATTTATAGTCTAGGTTCTTAGCCTCTCCAAATGTGATGTTCATCTGAAGAAAAACATGAAAACAATATAAAAGAAAGAGAATAAAAACTAGAATTTCACAGTCAAAAGTTGAGATCAATATTAAGACCACATAAATAACTCTGTAATATCTGTAAAAAAATACAAAGGCTGATTTCTTAAAAACAACACAATAAAAGAATGAGACTACCCAAATAACACTGTCACAGATTGTTGTTGATTTTTGCTTTGTGGAATGTGCTCCAGCAATTCAATTTCACTGCACAATGTTGTACATTGACAATAAAGGATTGAATTGAATACAATTGTTTTCTTTTCTTTTCTAACTCCTAGAATCTTTCTAACCCTCCAAGATATTTCCATCTCTTTTTTTCTACTCTCTGTAAGGAGAAAAGTCATGGTTGTCATTTTGCCATAAAAATTCTTCCAAAATATAACACATAATTTTTACTTTGCATTTTCTAAGTTTGTTATACTGTTCTTTAACTTTTTTTTTTCAAAGGAGGGAATGGACTGTTGTCAGCTGGGCCATTGTGTAATGGAATATAGCTTGGTCATAAAGCATATGTTCTTCATTCGGGTTCACTTCCTGAAAACCTCAGGTCAAACCCCTGTTTGATTATCTGAAACAAATGGTCCTATTCCAAAGAGCAACAGAACCCTCCAATTAATCAGACTGCAAAATGGGAAATTGAGTTTGCATGTGCTTTCAAATGGTACCAATACATATGTCTGAGAGAATAGGATGAAATAATCTCTTCTAAAAACTTAACTGTGCAGAACAGAAGTACTTTAATAAAGAGTGATGGCTTTCTAAGTGTGGCTCTGCTGTAAATAGAACATTTTATCAAGGTCAGGGATACCTGCTCAGAGGATGGCAGCTGCACATGAAGAGGTCATCTATAACCTGAGATTCAGGGAACTCAAGTTGTCAGGCAGTTTAGAAATGTGATATGTAAGTAAGCTGGAGATGAGAAAGATAGCTGATATCTTTATAATGACACCAGCCTACTGTGCGGTTATATCGTACAGCTAACACTTCTATTGCTAGTGATACATAAAAGATCTAGAGGATATTATCACACTAGTGGCCTTAATGATTCTCTGGATAAGTTAGTAGGTTTTGAATAAAAAAGAAAATTTATTACACCATTGTTTTATCCTCTCCAATAATTTCAAAACATAAAAGCATTATGTTCCTTTCAAAATGATAGACAAATACATTTTCCAAATGTTCTATCTGTGTTGTAATTCTGTCTTTCGAAAATTACTATACAATCACAGCCACAAGGAGACCAGTGAAATCTTCAGTAAATGCAGAGTATCTTGACCATCTTCCATCAACTTTGAGATAGAAATATTTCAGGTGAAGTATGACTTCAACCTGTATATGTCGTTGCACAAACACCCCATATAAATAAACATCGTATTGGAATACTTGGGAGAGGAAATCAGTTAAAACAAAATAAAAGTTGGGAGAATCAATCTATCATAGTGGAATAAGAGTGCTCTGAGCTATATTACAGTCCAGATAGCAATCCAAATTTGGAGGTCTGAAAGTCAATATATAACCTTTGTATGAAATGCCTGTAGCATGAAACTAAAACTATCCTTATCTTAAAGCCACTGGGTCTAAAAATAAGAGTACAGGTTCAAGACCATTTCTTAAATTTAAATAAAATCTAAGCTTTGAAATACTGTCAAAGATCTCATGAATATAAATCAGCTCTTTAAAAATTAACTTCCTGAATACTATCCTTCTTATTTCTGTGTCAACTCTGCATCTAAAACTATTCAGAATCAAACTAATTTTCTTTCCCAAAGACTCACAAAGGAATCTAGGTCTGAAAGACATACGGAATGGATCTGATTTGAATATTGAATACATGTCCAAAATAACAAGCTAGGGCACAGATCAGCTGCTGCAGCTGGGCTGCTGAGTCTATAAGATGTTGATGGAGCCTCTAGATAAAGCCTTTATCTTTAATCTATAAATCATCACATTAAAAAAAAGCAAGCAGTGTAATTTATCACAAATTGTATCTCTGTAAGCACCACAGAGATTCCATATGCAGTAGTATTTTGTAAGAAATTCACATATACTGGGTTCAGTAATGATTGAATTTATATGTCATGTTCAACCATAACAGGATTTGTATAGTTTTGACTTAATATTTGAACCTAGCTACTATAATTTATAAATCATGGTTTATGGTTTAACATACTATGAGAATCCTGCCAATTACAGCTAATTAAATTGTATTATTGTATTTATTAAATTTGTTATGGCCACATATGTTTTAATTTATATGTCATGTTCAACTTAAAACATAGCAAATATACAATTAAAACACAATAGCAAAACATAATAGACTGTTTAAAAAGCAAACATAACAGTAAAAAAAGAAAAATGACAGTCTATAAACACCTTATCATCAAGGACGATGACATAGAAGGTTGGGTCTTTTCCTGTGTAAGTTTGAGAATGTGTTCGCAACATTTCAGCGAGGTCCCACTCGTCATCTTCAGGCTGGTGCCTTCTGCTTCGTGCCAGAGCAAGCAGTGTGTGACCGAAGCTGCCATCTCTCTACAAATACTGGTGGGAGGGCGTGGTGTGCTGGGCTGGTGGCTGAAGATGGCAAGTGGGACCTCGCAGCTTTGACACATTTCTAGCAAGGTCGAAGAGTTGGGGGAGTGGAGGTTTGATAGAGCCAGTTCGGAGGCTGTTATCTCAACAGCATTCCTTCTAAATATTTCTCATGAGAATTTTCTTTGGACCGTTAGCACCTGGATGGGGTTGGTCTGAAGGGGGGAAGTTTGGAATTTTCTTTGAATGAGTTGGTGAGACATTAACATGATAATTAGTGGAGAGGAAATTTCATTTTACTTGGGTGGAGAAAGCCCAGGAATTTCAGATTCAGGATTTCTCCAGTCCATGCCAATACAATGTCTTCAATAAAATCTTATTCTAAGGACTTTTGTCTCTTTGGAGTTCTGTTTGCATTGCTGATGTTGTGTAGAAACCTGACAATGACATTTAATTGAGTGGACCTGAAACACATGAATTCTGCATAAATATATACATGACCAGAAATTATTGGAGAGAGGCTTACAGAAATCTAGGACAATGGTGGGGACACACTCTGCCTAAGCATAGTTTTTTTTTTAATCCAGTTAATGTATCTCATGAAGAAAAGCATAAGAAACTGGAGTAAACAGATTAGTGTGTGGCAAAGTAGGTATTGGTAAATAAAAATGGCATGCACATGAGGAGTCAAGGGGGGTCATGAAAAGAAAATTTCATACCACAGACTCTTAAGAGTAAGAAACATTTGTCTTTGCAGTAGAACCACAATTTTATCCAAGGAGTTCTTGGATTCAGATGTTCTTGATTACTAAACCTGTTAGTAATCAGTGTTAGAATTGTGCTCTTCATCATCTTTTTAAGTATATGTTAATTGACATTATTATTATTAGTTTTTTTGCTATTACAGATTGCTGTCTTGTTTGTTTTTAATAGAATATATGTAGCTCAGGGTTGAACTGAAAGGTCCTTGCTATTCTCTGAGCTTGGTTGTTTTCTTGCAGATATTTCATTATGCAATTTTGTGACATCTTCAGTACTAGAATGGAATGGGCCTTGCCCTGTCAGTGTTGATGGGAGTGTTGTTTTCTTCTTGGTGGTTCCTAGATTGGATTGGTGTTTATTCTTTACTTATTTGTCTGAATTGGTAGAGTAATATTATAGTAACATAATCTTGTAAATGTGAATATACTTTTGCCCTCCCTCCTTTATCTTGATGAAGACTAGGGAGGGTTCTGTCAGGGACACTTTCTCAAAATTGCATGTTCAGATTTATCTCTATTGTGGTTTTGGATTATCCTTCTGTTCCTTAAGCTTATTTAAATCTATAGATAAATCTATTCTGCCCATTAAACAAACAAAATGTTAAAAAACTATATTTATGTAGTTATTTACCAAGCACATCTAACTATATTAAAGGAACCAAAATATCTTTACAATTTCCCAAGGCATGTTGCAATTTTTGAGCACCCCTAATGTTTGGAAATTGAAAATTGAAAAATTTGATACAGTCTACATTACATTGGCAGAGCACAATGACTTCATCTTAGCTTGACTAGTCTTCCTTATTTCCAACCTATATTTTGTGAGCTGTGTGAGCTATCATATGAAATGTAGTTTCTTTAATGTGCCTCCAACAGGTAAATTCTCCCACAGTACAGTTTGTATTTCAGAGTGGAATAGTTGCAAATCCCTAAAATCCTGTCTTGAGAATGTTGGTTTTTTAGACATTATTAATAAGAACCAATTAATCAGTGTACTTTGGTATAACATAATAACATGCACAATTGTGTATAGTTCTCCCATTAGGCACACTGAAAGTTTTTCTTTAGAATAAAGGTGACCGTTTCTCACAATGGCTTCACACCAAAACATTCTGAGCTAAAATTGTGAAATTCACATGAATGGCTCCTACTTCAAACCCTGGAGTTATGGAAGGAGAAAGAATTTAAAGCCTTTAGGCTATCCTCATCCAATCCACATAAAATGTTCATAATAGAGAAGGCAATTCATTTTCACTATCACCCAAGCAGTGCACTGCACATTTTCCTGTTATACAAGGAACTGAAAACATTAAAAAAATGAATCTTTCTGATAGACATGCTAAGAGGTTTGAAGACTGCAATCTAGTTGGCGTTTCCTAATTTAGTTCATCATCTCAGCCATTGGCAATGATGGTGGCAATGATGGAAGAACAGATTTTGTCAACTAGAGATTATGTTATCTGTGGTTTTCATTTATCTGCCAGGCCTAATTTTGGTAGCTTTTTTATATATCTAAATTGGAATGTTAGATATATTATGATTTGAATTACCATTGAGATTAATTCAGAAAATCAATAGGTGGAAAACATCATTGACAGAATTTTGAAATGGTTGAAATTGTGACATTTCTGGACTGATTTCAAACGTTGGTTATTACTTTTACCATATTAAATAGACTGAGAAAGATTACTCATAGGGCCGTTGTTACCAGAAGTGTGTTCCATCTGTTTATATCACTGTCAAAGTCCATCATTAGGCAAAATAATTAACACAAGGGGAAAGTTTTCTCACTAATGGCTCATCAGTTTCCCCTTTGTTGCTTTGTTCTTATAATTTTACTACAGGCCTTTACACTTCATTATCACTCTTTTCCTAATATGTGTGGCCCAAACTATATTTCTTTTAAAAATGTGTTCCATATTGAAGTCACATCATTGTGTTTGAAACATGAAGAAAACAATAGTGAACAAATATATAGAGGGCATTTTTGGCATACCTGAAACAGCTGTCTTACAATATGCACTTCTATGGTCTGTGCTATAAGATTTTGGATCCTTAGAGAAAGTGAGAAGGTTAGTGCATCTTTGCACATTTAGAAGGCTTTACGGAAAAATAACCAGAATATAACAGAACCAAAAACATTCCTGCACAAAATGCAGTCCCTCTAATCCTATCTCAGGTTGCCTAAAACAGACAGCAGATCTTTTATCTCCAGGCAATTTCTAGCTTTCGACCTCTTTAGGTAAAATGGTGTTTAGATTATTTACTTGTCGTTTCCTCTTTCATGCAGGAAATTGGAACATTTACTTGAACGGTAAAAGGAAGAATGCGGGAGACGAGTATTAAGGAGTATTATGGTTTTTTTCTATTCCTTTCTTTGCTTTCAAGACCCTCCCCTCCCCTACCTTTATTTTTTTTGCCCTGAAAGTTAGTCAAGAAAAACTAAGAAAAAATATGGGCAAGAGTAAATGGGGAGTGTAAGAAGTAAAATATCAGAAGGGTTCAAAACCCTGTTCTTTCTTCTGCCCACTAAACCACTTCTCTTTTCTCTTTAAATGATGAATGAAGCTAACCTATTAAAAAAAAAAAGCTTTACCAGTGAGTTTCCTGCTAAGATTTGCCTCTGCTGTTACATTTCTTGATTCGATGACTTCTCCCAATATGGACATAGGTCTACAGCCATCAAATCATTTTTTTATGCTCTTCTAAGTTTCTTCTACATCTTCTCTCTCACTCGCTCTCTGTCTCTTGCTCTTTCTTTAAAGAATTGGTCCTATGCTGTGTGCAGTGACTTTAAAAGAAGCTGAGCCTTACCCCCTTGCAGTTTCATTCTAACAGGCTGTAATACTCCTGGCAGACTGTAATTTTAGAACTTTTTTTAAAAAATGTATCATTTCAATCTGTACTAAAATATTGTTTTTAAGTGTTTTAATGCAGACTGGTAGATGCAATCAGCAGTTCTTTGGGACACTATTACTTTCCCATTTGCATGCCTATGATGCCACAGAAGAATGCATATACAGACACATGTGTATCGCAAAAATTCTTCCAAAGCGTAAAAAGGAGATTGCAATATCACTTGCACTTAAAAAAAAAAAACAATGATTCGGCAGAGTTACAGGTTTACTATGGTTTAGATAACATTATAAGTTTTAGGGACCTAGTACCATATCTCTACAATCAGCTTCTTCCTTTCCTTCAACTCTGTGAAAGTTGTATGGCCTTTAAAAGGGTTTAAAATACTTTTTAGTGGACACTTGACTAATGGATTGTGGACTTTGTTATTTTACTCTATTGTTGATAGTATTGAGGTTAATATTAGGTTTATATTAATTATGGATGTACAGTAATTATGTATGATAGTATTGAGGTTAATATTAGGTTTATATTAATTATGGATGTACAGTAATTATGTATGTAATTGTACATGTAATGTAATGTAATATGTTTTGCAGATTATACAACATTCCTTTAAATATGTACAATTGTGCTTGATTTATTTTAATTGTAAAAACTGGTTTTATTGGGTTGGTTATTAAGCAATGAGGTAATCTTAGATTCATAGTGATATTCTTTACCTCCAATTTATTTTTTGGGTAAATGCTTAAAATATAGCTTCCTTCTTAGAACTTTTACAAGTTGATGGGGAAATACAATTTAGGAGCTACAATTTTAGTCACAAAAAATAAGGTACAATTTTCCACTTTATTACAAATGTTTATTTAAATAAATACACAGAACATAATAAATAAAACATATTCTCAAGATAATATACAGCATATCCAAAAATAATCTAATTTATCATTAAACCTTATTACCAAACAAACAAAAGAAAAAATATATATAAAAGAATACATTAAATTGAAATGAATCATTTTTATTGATCCAGAACCTTATATATCCAAAATCTATATATCTTTAATAATTATGTCTTAATTTACACATAAAAATTTGTCTATTCTTATAAAGTATTATGGAATCTATGCCAAAATATAATCGGTAAATTGTTTGATTTATTGATTAATATGGGGAAATGTGCATTTTCAAAATTCCACATGTCTGATACAATCATAAAAAATTCCTCAAAATAATTAAATATTCTAATTTTGGAGTATAATTCAAAACATTGTCATTTATAACAAAACATTTCTGTAACATCTCTTATAAACCAATAATGATTAAATTCTGTGAGAGAATGTACCCTGACATTTCTTACATCGCTATAAAAAAAAATATCTACAGTCTACCTTTTCTGATGCATTCTTTGAGGTATGCTACATGGTACGAGAATGAGGTACCATTCCTTTGGTGTCCTGCTCTGATTTTTCTAAAACTCATATCCAGCTTGGCCAGCTAGATTTTCAGGTAGATAGGTATATGTATATGTATTTATGAGAGAGTTTCATTTCACGAAAAGATTTGGATACCTGCATTAGTTTTTACTTCTCTAAAGTCTCAGGATAAATAAAAACAATAAATATCAGTGTAAGTGTTGTAATGATTTTCTTTATTATCTTCTCCAGTGAAGGAGGTAAAATTGGACAAAGGAGTGCTAAGTACACAGTCTTAAGCTTTTGGGATAAGACTTCTAATGACCCTACTAAATTGTCATGTATAGATTAGATTTTGGAATAATGGTCCTAGCAAAATGGAGTTTTAATCTTTTTAAATGTTATTTGTGATTTGCTGAGGGATTTTTTTTAAAAAATTCTATTACTCATGAATCCAAAAATGAAAAATAGAATAAGCTCAATATCAATAAACTAAAATAAAGTAAGTGGAAGTCTCCAGAGATCAAGATGCTTTCTTAGCTGTCATCAATTTATTTAACTGTCTATAAATGAGACATAGTTGACATAGACATAGCTAATCTAGGATAAAAACAATTCTGAGGGATTGTTACCTAGATTAACTACTATGTCTCATTTACAGCCAGTTATGAAAAGAACTTGCTTTTCCAAGTTACTATCCAAGAGATCAAATCTTTCCAATAAATTAAGAAGGACAGAAAAAGAACTAGCTGATGAATTATTTATTTCCTAGGGTAATTGTGACATTTTATATCTGCCTGCTGCATACTTGAAGATAAAGCAAAATGCAAAACATTATGGCCAAGAAACAGATTTTATGGATTACAGAAAAAATATATATCCTAAGAATCATAGGTAACCCCATTTCTTGGTTTTTGTAAATCTGCATAAAGATAGATTGATCTACTATCAGTAGAAGCTATACCATCCATGGTTGTGAAGGAACTTTGCTTGTATGTATGAATGTTGCCATCTCTCTTTAAAGTACCAATATATACTTCTCTTAATATTTTCAACACTAACTGGTAACAACTCCCTAAAATTTCAGAGTGCCAATTAAACTTTAGGTTTGTAAAACATGAGCCACACTACTGAACTTCCTATTTTGTTCTGAAATACCACTGAGTGTGCAGATTCATTCCGTTCTAACTCTGTTCCCAAAGTAGAGAACAATGACAAAGTTCATTTCCTGATCAACTTGATATCAGAGAAAACAGATGAATTTTAATAAAATTGTCTTAATGGGAAAATGCCTTATCTGTTATATTAAAGTGAAGTATCCTCTTTAAACCCACTTATGCTGCCTCCAAAATTAAATTTACTGTGTTAAGCCTTAGAATCAAATGGAAACCACTGAAATTTGCATAATCTACCCATTTATCTTCAAAACGATCATAGATTAGAGCTGTGATGGCGAACCTATGGTACGGGTGCTACAAGTGGCACGCAGAGCCATCTTGCTGGGCACACAAACTGTCAGCCAACAGCTGAGCATGCACATGCAAATGCACATGCATGCATGTGTGATTGCAGAGACCCAGCTGGTCTTTGGGCATCTGCTGTGCATGTGTGCGATTACAGCAGGAAATCCAGCTAGTCTTAGGAGCTCTCTTGAGCATGCACATGCGATTGATCATGTGTGTGTGAGTGCAGAGCATGTGCATTGCATGTGCAAAACCTGCATGCATGCGCAGGTGGTGCGGTTGCACATGCTGCGCACATGGAGGAACCACAAGCAAGTGCGGATGGCACACGCAAAGCACATACTTTTCAGCACTCGGTAAGTAAAAGTTTCACCACCACTGGATTAAAGGAACCACAGAACACATAATTTAGGATCACGGTATCATGGATTACATAATTATTCCTAATACTGAAGATTTATGATATTTGGAAATTTGAGAGATCTAAAAACAGCAAGATATCAATGACAAAAACAAACACTTCACAGAAAGATAAATATATGCTTCAAATCATCTCTGAGTAATTAAACCATTCTTGCATAGTTTGCAAATCTCAAAATACATTCTTATTCCCTCTATTTAGATTTGTTCCTTTTAAAATTCACCTTTTCCCATCTTTCTTGATTTGGCAGATTAAAGGACAGCAAGAGTTCACTACTGTATTAAAGTTTTTAATCACTATATTTTAAAAAAAATGAAAGTTGGACTTCATTCAGTCATCATTTTCTCAACCAATAAGTTAAATAGGATCAAATCATGCTCATTGTATATTCATTTCAAGACACATAAATATATGGAGCTGAAATGGGATTAGCAATGGGTCATATGATCACTCCTGTTTCATTTCAGTCTCATTCATCAAGGAATCAGGCAAAATCAAACAGGAACAATATGTCATAGATTGTGCCTGAAATTATTTCTGAAAAGGTAATAAATTTATTTTTTCCATAGGAACTTTGCCATTTCTCACATCTCTTTTAAAAAAATAAGTGAGGTGATTGCTTTGCCACCTGATTAACCTGCCTCATGAATAAAGTTAGAAAGGATGGTTACTAACCTTTCCCCATTGTCTAAGTTCTTCCCAAAATTCTTTTACTCATGGAAAAAAACATAATAAATAAAGAATTTGCCAGATGTTAATGTCTTTAATATAATACAAAATTTAAAAACAATTGTCCATTTGTATTGGTTATCTGACTATAGAACTCTAGAAATCATTCAGGAGAGAGAAAATCCCTGAATATTTCATGCAAGACTACTACACAGTATTCATCAAACCAAACATTTTCTGGGTGAGTAACTTGCTCTGTATCAGCCCCGATTGCTGGGTTTCATTTCATGCACATTGATCATACACTCCACGGGCTCAAAACTGTGACAGTAACATACTCCATCTTTCCATTAAATCACATGATACTTCCTTCCTCAGGACTAATAGAAAAATTGTTTTGCATGTTTGGGGAAAAATGCAGCTGGCTTCTTAACATGTGAGCTAATGTTACTTACAGAAACTAAAATTTTAGTTCAACTCCCACTCCCCCCATCTCTCACATACATGCACAGTGCAAGAAAATATAATCCAAGTGAGGTTTAGGATACTTGTTCCAAGATGCATACAACAAATACGATTGTAAATCAAGGAGTTCAAATTATTCTTGTTAAATGAAAGTGCACATAAGATACAGGTAAAATACAGGCTGTGTAAGATTTAAGAAATCTTTAGATAAAGAACTAAACTAGAAGAACCTGAGAAAGACTTTGAACTAACATTCTGGAACTAATGTTACCATACTAGCTAGCAGCAACTTGAACTATATTCTGCAGGTTGTCTGCTTTGGAATAATAAAATTCACATACATTAAAGAATAAAGAAACATTAAATTCACATATATCTAAGAATAAGTTGTTGTATATTAGTCAACATCCTTGACCATTGATGCCAGATTTATTAATAAGTTGATTTATTACCACTATTTCTTGTATCACTTTAATGCTCCATCTAGATTATTTTAGTTTGGGACAGCTATAAAAATAAATATCTAACATACTGATTATAATTAGTAGCAAATTCATTCCAAAATTGGATATTCCAATACAACACAATACCACAACCATTAAGACTCAATATAAGGTATGTTCATAGTTTTCTAATGATCATTCTATTCAGCTAATTATCTTGAAAGAGAATATATACTTACCCCTCAGGTTACAACTTAATAAATATTATTCTAATAAATGTATGCATTGGTATCAACTGTAAAAAAACAATCTTGGTTACTTTTTATAAACTTGGAAGCTTTTTAATAGAAATTAGTTTTATGACTTGTAAAATCAGACTTAAAACCAAGTAAATACTGAAGCACTAACTTCCAGTTAAATGTATATTTTCAGATTCCTTAAGTTTCTTTTTCTTTTTAAAATCAAATGATATACAGTACATAGTGATCAATAAAAGAGCAAAATGGATCCACACAAAAGAATAAAATCATATATTGCATTATTTTTGTTGTTGTTTTTCCCTTCAATTGTATCTGATGCTCAGAAGCTGTTCCTGCAGATTTGTTGCCAATATTTTTTCATGCTTCCTTCCTAGGGCTGAGAGAAAGTGACTGTGCAAAGGCTACTTTTTACTGATTCTGGAACTAGAACTTACAGTTTCCTGGTTTCTAGCATATAACCACTATACCAAAATGGGTCTTTATTATATCTATATCATCTACATCTATACCATCATCTACGTCTATTGTCTATATTTATACCTCAATAATACTAAGATACAAAAAATTCCACAATCAACTTTTTTTATCAAAATATATAATTATATAGATAGAAGTAATATGTTGGGAATTCTCTGGTTGATAACAGTTTTAAAAAGGAAATCAGATTTTGATTATATTAATTAAATGATCATTCAAGATACTTCATTGCTGTGTTAATTTTTCAATCCATTTTCTGTATGCATGATCCAAAGAAAGATATGCTTCAGCTATCCAGTGTTATGTAAAGTAAATTTGGCACTGGACAATAAAAACTGAAGTTGCTTTTGTATTGCATTATTTTCTATGTTCTGGAAAACAAATAATAAAGTTACTTTGGCATTAATTATTAATAAGTGTTGTGGAAATTTTCCAGTTTCTTCAAATTCTTTCAGCCAAAATTAGTAATTAAATGGGCATTGCCACCAGAGACAGTAGTATGTACCAACACAATATATAAAGACTATAATTAATATAATCCAATTTTATGAGGGTGTAATACTATTATTAATTAGTTTTACAGCTGAAATACAATGCTAAAATAAATGTTAAAGGAATCTCACACCACTTGGAGTTCCTAGCTGACTCATCAAGTTCAAACTCCAAGTGGTATTTTCATATTTTTTAAGATTTACAGATAAATTTGATGTGTCTAATATAGTCAGTATAATATTGAAAAGGGACTTTAAATTTCAAATATTGAGACATATGACTTTTATGCAAAATACATAATTTAAAAAAGCAATACTAGAATATGTAAACAGTGTATTTGAGACTTTAGATTGTGAACATCCTGCAGAATAATATGGTTTTTCAACAGAAACCTATATAAACCTAAAACATTTTGATAGAAAGGAGTCCCTTTGAATCAGTACTGACTCCTGGAAACTACCTGAACTAGTCCCTGCAATTTCCTTTTGACAAAAGTAGCTTGTCACTACTTTTTTCTTAAGGTTGAGAAAGAATGACTAGTCTAAGGTCATTCATCTGGATTTTGTATCACAATATTGTTTCTTTTTGTTTCAATTCTGTATGTGAAGTCAGTAAAGCCACTATTATTTGTTTTATCATAATTTAAATATCTTGGCTTAATGTTATAAGTGAATTCAGCTGATGAGTAGGTCAAACAGGTTGGCTTTAGTATCTGACACATTGACTTGACTCCATGAGGAAAAAATAAACCAAAAGCACATGATTAAAAACTTGTCTTATTTCCACAGGCCAACAAAAATGAATAATTAACAGTAGATGGTAATTGTCTCAAAACTCAATCACACATCTCATTTTCTACAGATGAATGGTATCAATTTATGGTATCAATGAAGGTATTGATGCTTATTATGCATTCTAATTAAGCATCATTTCCTAAATAGTACCTTCCAGATGACTTGGAACATTATTTTCTAGAATTCCTAGAAAACACTGTAGACCACTTGGAAGTTACTAGTCAGTTACTAGAAAATTATGGCAATAAGGGGCAGAATTTGGAAACTTCATTTATGGAAAGGTTCCCTATAATATAAACAATCTTTCATGGGAAGTTTCATTTGTCTCTGAAGGTAAATCTTATATAATGTACATTTATTTATTATTTTCCAAAGCATTTATTCTCCAAAGGACCAGGGTGCAGAGCAATGGATGGAAACTAATCAAGGAGAGAACCAATCTGGAATTAAAGAGAAATTTCCTAACAGTGAGAATAGTTAACCGGTGAGCTGCTTGCATTCAATAGGTGCTTCATTACTAAAGAAAAGACTGGGTAGCCACCTGTCAGAAATGGTACAGTCTCCTGCTTGAGCAACTGTTGGAATAGAAGAATTCCAAAGTGCCTTCCAGCTCTATACTGAATGAATTTTTAAAGGAATTCCCTCTAGGAAGGGATTGCAAACAGAACAGAAGGGTTCTGGTTCAGGGCATCTTGGATGCCACTAAATGCTAAGAACAAATGAGTTCCCTGAAAGGAGATGGCTTTTTCATAGCTCAGAAAAAAGTTGAGGTTTGTTTCTATGTGTTTTGGAGTGAAAGTTTAAACTAAGAAGAATTCAAATATATTTTAAAAATATACAATCAATTCAAATGAAGAAATACAATAATGAAATACAATTTTTTTGAGTTTTCCAAAACTGTTTATCAGTCAAGTGATAGCAAAAACAGTTCCTTTATTAAGCTTGTGGTTATAGTAACAAAATATCCATTTAGATTTAAGTAAAAAGTGAGGGTGGGGTGTTTCTGTGTGTCTGCATATGTGTGTACACTTATACATGCACACACTTACGTACATATCATCATCATTTTATCCATTGTCTATCACTGCATGTTTTCAATGACTA
>JAEANM010008899.1:0-16693 GCA_017656035.1 Myanophis thanlyinensis
AAATAAATAAACAAATAAACAAATAAACAAATAAACAAATAAACAAACCAGTTGCCAATCATCTTAATTTTTATCATGTGACCGTAGGGAGATGCTGCCATGGTCTTAAGTGTGAAAAATGGTCATAAGTCACTTTTTTTTTCAGTGCCTTTGTAACTTCAATCTATCACTAAACAAAAAGTTGTAAATCAAGGACTTCCTGTATAAGTAACCTGTAGCCTTTCTATAGACAGTCCTTATTTATCAGGCCAACTTCATTCCATATTTTGATGAATCGGCTACAGTTAGTTGGGTTCATGAAATGCTCTAATTCAGTTTGCAAGCCACAGTGGCTGAGCTCATATAACATGGCAAGCTGCATTTAACTCAACTGGCATGATCGGTGAGCTCAAATATAGTATGAGAAGACCCTTGAGGAGAAATCGAATCAGTTGGTCAGAAATTATGACTGCTGAAATGTTTATTCAAACACTAAAAATGAATATTAAAGCAGGTTTCCGTTCCTAGGTTAGAATGCAGACAATAGAGTCAGTAAAAAGCTTTGTTCAGCTTGTGCATGTTTTAAAACTTTCTACACTGCTTCAAAGTTGAGTGCCTTCCACCCCATCCTATCTTAAGTGCAGTGCGGCATATGCATGGTATTTGGATGGGCACCTTCGTGTCCATAGCAAATTAAATTAACTTTAATCCAGGCATGCAGCCAAGCGATGTTGTCATGTCTCCTTTAATGCACCAAAAATAAAACCCCAAAGTAGTAAAATAGTGTTATTATACAGCCTCAATTTAACAGTCTATTGAGGAGAAACCGATTCCATTACATGGCATAAATCAATGCAAATAACATAAAAATACCTCTTGCAGAGTTATGCAAATGATGTAGATTGACACAAGTGGTGGGGTATTATTACTGTTTACAGATTTTAGAAACAACTGACTTTCCCATCATTTCAGGGTTAACATCCACATTTTCTGATCTGGCCCCATTGCATCAGAAGCCCATTAAAACAGTTTTGTTCAATCAACGGTTCATTGCCTTATGTAACCCACACAGAGTTTGCTCTCCAGAATAGATTAATCCAAAGACTAATTAGATGTTTTAAAAGACTTCTGCGTTAGCAGAGAGTTATTTAACAACAACATACACACACACACACAAATAATTTGCATTTTTAGGCATCTGAACATTTTTTTTTCTGATATTGGAAAGATAAGGCAGCTGTTAGAACTTAAAATAGAATAGAATAACAGCTGGAAGGGACCTTGGAGGTCTTCTAGTCCAACCCCCCTGCTTGGGCAGGAAACCCTATACCATTTCAGACATAGGATTGTCCAATCTCTTCTTAAAAATTTCCAGTATATTTATAACTTCTGAAGGCAAGTTGTTTCACTGATTAATTGTTCTAACTGTCAGGATATTTCTCCTTACTTCTAGGTTGCTTCTCTCCTTGATTAGTTTCCACCCATTGCTTCTTCTCTTGCCCTCAGATGCTTTGGAGACTAGCTCAACTTCCTCTTCTTTGTAGCAGCAGAGATATTGGGACATTGCTATCATGTCACCCCTAGTCCTGCATATGCACCTAAGACAAATTCCTTGTGTGTCCAATCACACTTGGCCAATAAAGAATTCTATTCTATTCATTAAAGTAGACATATCCAATCCCAGCAACTGTTCTTTATATGTTTTAGCTTCTGGTCCCCTAATCATCTGTTTCTTTTCTTTGCTCTCTTTCTAGAGTCTCAACATCTTTTTTGTTATGATGAAGGTGAGAAGTCACACTTTTATATATTTTCTTTTTCTTTACTATATTCCTTTCTGTCTTTCCCCTTTTTCATTTTCTGCGTGTATTCTTTATTTTTCAATCTTAGTTGTATTCTTAATTACAATATTTAATAAAAGTACTATAAAAAAAGTGTCCAGATGCTTTTTTATTTTATTGAAAATTAAAAGCTGACCCTCCAAAGCTAAAACAAATGCAGAATTAAGAAAAAATAAACCAAGTGCAAAAGTAAAAGTAAGCAAGAATGGAGAAGAAATGTTTCCAGGGGAATGCAGTACTGATATTTTGTTTTAAATATTATTAAGATGTACTCTTATGCTATTAATATTGTTAAAAGATTTCATCATCTTTACAATAAAATGTTCCCATCACTAATTCAACATTTATATTTAGGATTATTTCTTAATAAATGTCATAAAATGTATGTATTTCTGAAGGATCCATATTTTACCTTTTTTTCTTTCATAGTGTAATTGAAATCATTAATATGATCAAATATGGCATCCTATTTGGCACAAGAAATTAAGCTTGCTAAACAGCATGAAGAAATGTAAGTAGTTTCTGAAGATGTCCTATTTTTAGATGTTAGAAAAATACAGTGAAATATGTTATGAATGCTTGGGAATTTTCAGAACTATTCCCAAATCTATGAACTGATTTATCAAACTGAGAACAACTGTGTGATTGTTCTAAATACACCATAAAGTCTCTTAAGAGTAATAACAAATTTTAATAATAGGGGAAAAAAACTATATTGCCTTTTGTTAAGTGCCATGTTTTGCCTCTAGGGGGAGCTGTCCACCAATTCTGCTTTTCAAGTAAACCATAATATGAAGAAATCCTCTTTTTCAACCTTGAATTTTCTGATTATTCCAGCTACAGCTTGATTTGATACACCTTTTCTAAATTCAGTATAATATCCCATTTCATTGCATTTCTTTCCGTGTTGCAGCGAGCACTTCAGATTCTAACCCAGATTATTAATACACCTTTTTAAAAGTGAACATTTAGTGTTACTGCAATATCCTAGCTTTGTTTTAAATATCTCGATTTTCTTGTTCAAAGAGCAATTGCAGAATGTTGATCTGTAACCCAACTTTACCTAATCTGGTTTCTTGCTTCCATAATTTACAATCTGTAGGAAACATGCTGACTGAATTAGGAGAAAATAGTTGCATCCTATAAATAGTTTCTCAGTAGCTGATAGCATAACATATTATCTGTATAGATATAATAAGTATGTTATTGACAACTTTACTTTCACAGCCTATGAACCCTACTTTGACATTTATGTTTTAATAGGGATTGCACAGCAGCAAATGTTTCACTGAACTATCACCATAAAACCAAAACCTCTTTCTGGTCAGTTGTTGTATATGCATACCCTACCCTAACCAGTATATACTATATGTAGATTAAATTTCTAACACCAGTACATACACATACTATCCTAAGATGAACCTCAACTTGCCACTTTGTTCCATTTCTTCAAATTGAGGAGATCTTTTTTGTGATCTCTATATTTAACAATTTGATCTCATCCACAGATGTGATCCCTCACTACTCAGAGCTTATTCCAGATCATTTGTGGAGAGATTAAAGAGACTGTTCCCATTTATTTCGTAATGTAAAATCTGTGGTACCAGGTCTACCTGCTATAGAGTTCCTCGTGTGCACTCACAATCTTTCATTCTGATAGAGGAAAAATGATTAATTATATGGAAGTAATATAGATTTCTATGAGAAAATAGTCCATCTCCAATTGCTTCTGTGGTTGAAAATACAAGTTACTCATTCTTGGGGAAAAGCTTTTGAAAAGTGCCAAAAATGTAGTAAGCGTAATGACAAAATCTATGAAGAATATATTTCTACTTTGGGATTTTTCCTTCTCAAAAAGGAAATAATAGAGCTAGATGGCTGAAACCCTCTAAATTGGTGAAGGTTTAAAAATGAAATAATAACATAAGTCTACTGAACTAATATAGAAAATAATGGGTGACAATGTTATTTGACAAAATCTCTGAATAGTTTACATAAATCTGAATGTAGCTGGTATTTCTTTAATTTCAGTTGAATGGATATGTTTTATGGAGGGAATATAGCCCAATAGCAGAGCATCTACTGCATGCATTACTTTCTAGGTGCAATCTGAGATTCCACCATTTTTACGGCGATGATACAGTAGCAAAGGCTTCTCCCTAAGATTGTAGTAATTTGCCACACAGCAATTAATAAAGAAAAGGGAAAAAACAGCTTGTGTACAAATCTATGCACATACTGTGAGTCCAAGTTCATAATACTTCTGCCAAAATAAGCAAAAAACAGTCTCCCCTCTTTATTATTAGTTTAATATATCCCAATATTCATTGCATAGAAAACAGACCCAAGAAACAAAAAAAAATTGATGAAAGTCTTGTTTTCCTTAACTTTGGCATTAGTCTGTTAAGAGTAATAAGGGCCTTCTTTCTCTTGTATATATGATGCTAATGTAGTTTTCTTTATCTCTCTGAGACTATTCTTCCAACTCCCTTGTGAAGAAAATCTCCCCTCACGTACGATTAAAAGGCTGCCCGGTCCACATTTTACACCCTCTGTTTACAATTTTCATTTGTGTGTATACAGAAACCCATTTCTCTGCAAAAAAAACAAAACAAAACATCTGCACTGTATTGTTTCCTCTCACCCAGGAGAGTTTTCTTCAAATTACTGACTGCTTCTTTCCCAAAAGTCTTTTTTAAAATCTATGCAGAGAATAGAATGGAGCCTCATTTCTGTGGGAAAGGTTTGACGAGGTTGTTTTTGAGAGGAAGAAGCTGTTTCAGTGAACCTGGATTGGGAGGGAAAATGAGACTCTTTTTTTTTAAAAATGTGCAGAGGGATGTATAACTAGGATGAGAAACGTGACATTTTTTTTCTTCTGAACACGGGATCCCTTAAATTTGCAGAATTAACCCTAGTAACAGAATGCCGCTAACTCCTAACTAGTACTCTAGATCGCTTAACTGTGCCTTGCGGGCCCATCTTGTTTGAGGTGTTCTGTGCCGATTGTCTCATTTATGCACAGAGACTGCTTGTTGTACAACATGATGGTTACTTTCTCCCTGGGAGCACAGCACGAAAAGGACTTTATGTGCTTTCCCCCTCTTTTTTTGTTCTTCCACGCTGCATTCAACATAATTAGAGAAAAATTGGGTGAGGGTAAAAAGGTGGTTGTTTTTCTGGTGATTGTGCCTGGTGGGGGGGGGAGGGAATGTCTGCCCACTTATCCTAATGTTTCCCTTTTGTAGACTCTCTCGGAGAGTGGTGTTGCTTCAGCAGATGGAGAGTCATCTCAGAGACAGAGATGCTGAGCAGGCACGGCACACGCAAGAAGCTGATGAGGCTCACAAAAGAAATGTATCGCTTTTAAATGTAAGTTTTTGTGACTTTGGAGCAGTAACTTTCCTGCAAAATAGCCACGGAACATTAACTGTACCTCTTCCCGAGGAATTCTGAAATAGTGACTCACACTTATAATTGCGTTCAGCCAAAAACGGAGAAGCGTAATCCTGCAACATGTCGAGCATATACATTTCTAACCAAAATAAAAAGACTAGAAGCTGTAGTCTAGGGCCATGAGAATCTGCTCTCTCGGAATCGGAATTCTGGTTCATTGCACAGAAGGGTGACTGTTCCTGAAAAAGCTTTCCTCCCATTATTTTGATGGTCATCCTTAATTTTCCTGTAATCTAGTACCTAGGAATATGCTGGTCTGAAGCCAGAACTATTCATCTTAGCTGCTGTGGGTAATCATAACCGTAGCCCTTTTCTTAGTGTGTTCATTGAATCATAGACAAATCCCACTAAAATGCTCATTAAGAAGCCTAATTCACAAATTGTCTCTTAAATTGCTCAGTAAAGTGATTGAGCAACGCAAATAAAGTATTTTCGTCTGCTTTCGGCTATATGTTTGAATTGACCAGAACTTGACATAACTGTCAAAAGTATTGTTCCTAAAACAGTGTGCTGGCTGTTCTTAGAATGACTGAATTGCCATCACTTTTTTTTTTTAATCAAGATGTTAACTAAGTCTTTGTTGCATCATTATTGCTATCAGTTAAATTTAATATCTGCATTGTTGGCAGCTTAATTCAAGCAACAGCTTTCTTCTCTGTTCTTTCATTAGCTCCCAAATTCATGTATTTAGCAATCCGCTTAAAACAATTGTCCTTGTTATTCCAACAACATATCCTCCATTGTTTACTTTTTTTTTCCAATTTGCTTTTAAATCCCGCGTACGGTCATATTTATCTTCAATGCTGCCCCCTGATCTTGACTCTGCCTCCTCTCTCCGCTCTTACAAGTTTCCTTGTGATTTTTTGATGCAGTTCTACTTCTACTTCTCAATTATGCAACAACCGCTTGCTTTTCTGAGATGAAGCCTTTTGTCCTTGTTGCTCCTTGCACCTAATTCCATCTGGATTTCTTATTTTTCTTATTTTTAATTTATTTTATTGTGCCAAGCCAATCAACAGAAGAAAAATACAAATGCATACAGTAATATTAAAAGCCATATAATTTAAACATACCAATTAACAAGATTGGGGGGGGGGGGCAAATCCTATTTATTTGTCCAAAAAAGACTAATTCAAATGATAAATAGTACATATTCTTTGCTGCGTGTCAGATGCAGATTTATCCTTCTGGTATTGCATAATAATTCTATTAACCCATTCCCTTGCCAAGAAAATCCAGAAAAAATTTAGTATGTGTTGCCTAATTTTTTTATGTGTTACTTCTTTGATTGTAATTTCTTTGATGACCCACCCAGAGTCATTATTTCTCTTAAGCCAAGTGTAGCAGTTGATTTGATGATGGTCATAATTTTATACCAAAATTAAGTGTTTCAGATTTTCTTTATAGAAAAGGAAGGAGCTTTCTTCTTCTCAGTTAGCAGAAGTTCATTCATTTATTCACAAGAAAGTAAAGAGGTATACTTGTGGTATTAATGGGATAGGCACTAAACCTATTTGATACATCTATTGCAAATAGAACTATCGGTTTCCCACTGTGGAGAATGAAACCAACTATTTGGGAGATATAAATTCATTCTAGTTGATGTTTGTTAATTTGATATATTAAAATAGTAATAATATGGCTATTTTATTATATTGATCATGAATGTATACATATTTGTTTTTGAGTTCAAAATTCCCTCCATAATAAAACGTATAGATACGATGGGGCCCTATCCGTTTTATGATTTGCAGTCCCACAAAACTGTTAAGTTCGACTCCTAGCCATTAAAGATTACCTACCACAATGTAGTGAGAGCTTTAAAGCTTTTGCTTTATTCGAGCATTACAATTTATTTTAATTTTAATAATTGATATAGTACAATAAGTTTCCCTTTGGAAAATTAACTTCTGGAAAACAATTAAAATTAATAATAGCAACAACAATAGCAACTAGACTTATATATTGGCTTATAGCGCATTACATGACTCTATGGGCAGTTTACAATTTCAGTATATTGACCCTAACAATCTGGGTCCTCATTTTACCAACAATGGAAGGCTGAGTCAACCTTTAGCGGTTAGGGTCAAATTCCGGGCAGTGGGGAGAATTTGCCTGCAGTATTGCATCCTAACCACTGCGCCACTAGGGCTAATCCTACTATGTCTGAAAAAGAAGCAGAATTCATTAAAAACAGAACTTCAAATGTTCAGGTTCTAGAATACCAGAACCTTTTATTTCTAGGAATCTAGAATAAAACAGCTAAGGGGAAGTATGACGCCATTCTTCTTTTAAAAATCCTTTTTTGGCCATTGGTAATTACTGTAATGTGCAACTCTTAGCAGACCTATTGCCATTGTATTTTAGTTTACAGTACTGAGAGAAATCATTCTACATTTCTAAACTCCACTCTTCAAATATAAAGCAATAGTTAAGTGCTTATACAGACCTTTCGGAGAAAGTACGATGGGCTCATTATATCGCTTTCACACTTGTTCACCCGGGCCAATAAAGACTATCTCCGTAAATTTTATGACCAAACATTTTTTTTATAAGAGCAAGCCAAGTCATAAGAAATCTTATCATCCCTTCTTTTTCTTCTGGCTCAAAGTCAGCAAGTTCTACTGTCTCTAAGGAAACCATTTCCAAATGGGTGATTACTGACTTAGTTGAGCATAAACACACTGATCCTTTTGGATAGGAAGGGTTTTTCTTATTTTATGGCAGATTAATCTTTTTATTCCTCAAGCAAGATGCTTACTTGTCAACTGCCTTATAGTCTGTCATGCACTCATGAATCACTCTGCTTTTTGCTCTAACTTTTTAGAGCGACGTCTTTCATTTTGCAAGAAAACTCTCCCCCATCTGGTTTTAAAACATGGACGTATGCGCTTTATCTCTCTCAGTGTTATTTTTTTTTTTGATTATGCCTTAATTTTCATGTTGTCCATGGGAAGTTCCATGGGGTTGCTTGTATGGTGGCAGTTATCATTTAATTGTTCTAGAGATATCCCTGGGACAGTATGGCTTTGAAGACTAGAGATGTGTTACTTTTTCCTTTGGGAAAAAAAAATGGGAAATTGCTTCCTTTTAATTGATTTGTTCCAAACATGTTGTGACAGGATCACCCACTCACCCACTCTGCTCTTTTTGGAGCTGAGGGTTCTGTAACCTTCTTGTACACATTTCAGTGGAGTGCTTTTGAGATTATTTCTGGCTGGATCAGAAAGGAAAATTTGCACATAGTGGGACTCCGAGTTCTTCACAGGAACTGGGATTTGGCTACATTTGCCAGAATGAGCAGTTTAAAGCTTGGAGAAATTTCAGTGTGATCTTTAAAAAGAAATAATTGCAAAGAAGGAAGAAATGATGACCATCATTTTCTTCATCATTTGTCAATCTATGGCAAAGGTAGGGGGGGGGAAATGACCTCATTGCTAGCTAATTAATGGAAACCAGTGATTCATTGATACGTACATAATCTAGCTCACTGTAAATTCTTCTTATATTCCAATTAAGTCCTGCATTGCTTCTATCTTACTGGAGAGAACGGGGAATCTATAGGAGAAAAATTCAAGTTTTACAGACTATTTCTGCCATTGTACTGCGGTGTTCTGAGTAATGTGTCTGAATACCAGAACTTTCAGAAAATTCATGAAAGAAACAGAAGACCATGGAAAGAAATTGTCTGGCAGGAAAGAACAGCATTACTGATTTTAGATGTATTTGTTCTATTCTGGTTTTAACAGGCAGGCAGCACTGCAGATGCTTTCTGGTAACAAAATAAAACAGGAATGAGATCTACACAGAACACTATATTAGAACCTTGAAAATAAGGTTCAGATTTATGTGCCAACTTTAGAAAATTGTTCCCAATAACAGGCATTGTACATTTCACAGTTACCATGTGGAGAGTTGTTGATTTGGCTTTCTTGGAAAAACACCGATGCCATGATGAGGTGTCATTGTATTTGCCTATATTTAAATTAAATTGAGTAAAATCATTTCAGTTTTGCTTCAGAGCTATAAAAAGAGTTGTTATTGCTCTCTCTCAGTTGTAATTAAAACACACTTCCAAAACAGAAAAAAAATGGCTGAAATGCCAATCCAAGGAATCTTGTTGTTTAGTTTTATTAAGCAAAGGGTAATATTAAAATTAGAATGAGTTGATTCTTTGAAATTCGCAATTATTTTGGCAGCGGTGCTGCATTTACTTACTTTGCAGCAAGCAATCCCTGATTACAATGAGTTCTGTTTTCGAGTAACAATGAAACATTTAATCCAACTTTTTTGGGGGTAAGATTTGTAGAAAGGGTTACTATTGGAATATAATAAAAATTATTGACACGTTCTTAGTAAATATTTTGTCTCCTCCACTTTTTTATTAAAACTAATAATATCCTACTTTATAACCCACTATTCATTGTTAATGAATAAATAATGCATAATGATAAAAAAAATAATGATGTTTAGTCGTTTTCATATCCTCATATACTCTCTAAACTGGGTACATGTAGAATCGAAACAATTCTGTTTCATAATACTTATATTGTTATAGAAATTGAAACCCTTAACCATTGTTAAAAAGAAGATCAAGACAAGGAACATAATTGAAGAAACTTGCTCTGTGCATGAAAAGTCACACATATCAATTGCAGATTTACATGTTAAAATTCCTATTAAGTTATACCTTTTTAAGACTAACTTTATTTAAATGTCATAACCCCTGTAACACTACCTATAATTTGCATATTTTCCCAGAAAGAAAAGAGGTAGCATTTCCTCTAAATAATGTTCAGCTAGACTATGCTCTGTTATCTTTGGATATTTTCTAAAAACATCCTGGATATTTTTAGAAATAGAAATATAGAATAACAGAGTTGGAAGGGACCTTGGAGGTCTTCTAGTCCAACCCCCTGCTTAGGCAGGAAACCCTATACCATTTCAGACAAATGGTTGTCCAATCTCTTCTTAAAAACTTCCAGTGTTGGAGCATTCACAACATCTGGAGGCAAGTTGTTCCACTGTTTACCCTCACTTTATTTCTTTGTAAGTAACTAGGGCATACCTAATAATCTTTTTTCCTCCTATTTTTCCAACAACAACCTTGTGAGGTGGTCGAACTGAGAGAAAGTGAGTGGAAAAGTTAGCCGCCCATGAAGGAGACCTTTATGCCTAAAAGAAGGTGTCAGAAGTAAAAATGGCTTCATGGTATCAGAATTAACATAAACATGGGTTTTGAAGAACTCAGAAAAGCACTTAACTGACAGAGAATTGTGGGAAAATAAATTGAACATTAAATAAAATAAAATAAAATAAAATATCCAGTGAGTCGGGAGTGACTGAACAAGTAAAGTAGATATATCAAAAGCCACCTTTGGGTGCCTTTGTTACTCTTTCTGTCTTTAATATTTTTTATAAATCCCCAACGTTTTAGACTAAAATACAAAAGAGCCAACGCCACCCATCTGAATCTGCAGTTAATATGCTAAAGGTGTTTGTCCAATTGACCAATGATTATAGATTAAAAAGCATTTTGCCAAAAGCAAACCTTGTCACTGAACCTCAAAGGAAAACTGAAACCGGCATGGCTGCCTCCAGCCATTAGCAGCACACAAAAATGCCATCAAGTCTCAGTGACATCATTGTCCTCCCTTAAGGCGCCTTTCAGCTCCCAGCAACAATTTTTGTCAGTTGGCTGTCATTAAATCAGTATTCTGGATGACAATAGACTTCAGAATGTGTTCTAACTGGAGAGGAGCAACAAAAAGACACATCTGGTATGTAGGCCTTGCCAAAGTGCCCTTCTTGACTAAAATCAATGCAAGGCAACGCTTTTTGTTTCTTTGGGGGGCTTTTTTGTGGGTTTTTTTGGTGGTTCCCCCACCCCCTCTTGCCCTGAAGTATTTTTCTTTCCTATTATTATAAACAACATTTTGAAGAGGGGAAAAAAAAATCAGGCAGTCATTGAAATGATCTGGGCTGGATGGAATGTTCCTAAAGGGATAATATATGAACATAAAATGTTGGGATAAAAAAAATAAGTTTCCTCAACCAGACGAAACTCGAGTAAACTAGGAATGAATTGTGTCAGAGAAATTTACTACAACTTTTTCTATCCCGGGCTGCAGTAGAACCTTTATTCAGCACTCAAGCTGCCTTGTCATGTTGGTTCTGGACTTCACAATGCCTGTTGTTGCAAACTATCCCCTGAAAGAAAATCCAGGACCCTAATTATATTATATGGAAGGAGAAACATTAAATTCCTCCCACTCCAGCTGCCACACCTCTGCACATTGAAAACCTCCCCGATAGTCACCTTTCATTCCCAGCCTGCTTTCGATAAGCAAAATGGGGGAAGCAAGGTTCTCTTAATGACTGTGTGATTCACTTAAACTACACTGCGATGTTTCTCTGTGTCATATAGTATATGTGGGTATATATATAATTTTGTATTTATTTGTTTATTTATTTTGTCATGTTCGTGTGTATATTGGAGGTGGTGATCCTTCGAGAGTTGTATGCAATGAAATTTCATTTTAATGTATGCTGATCAGAGTACATTCAAACTGACAATAAAGTTATTGTTCTGCTCTGTTCTATTCTATTCTATTCTATTCTATTCTTCTAATTTCTACTCAATTCTATTCTGTTCTATTCTAATTTCTACTCTGTCCTATCCTATCCTACTCTGACTTATTCTAATTTCTACTCTACTCTGTTCTATTGTATTCGCAGTGATTTGCTTAATAACCATGGCAAAAAAGGTCATAGAATCAGATGTGATTCAATTAACAACCACCTTGCTCACCAATGGAAATTCTGGTCCCAATAGTGGTCGTATGTCAAGGACCATCTGTGTATGGGAAGAGGAACTTTATGAGAGGCATTACATTTCTCCAACTCCTGCCCCTGTCCCCTCTGCACAGTGAAAAACCCTCTGCCAGTCCCATCCTTTCATTCCAACCTGTAGTAAATTTTTCTCCACATCCCTCAACCTGTATTTATATTAGCTTTTCTTTCTAACAGTATTCCAAGTTGCCCTTATTTGTTGTAAGAAACCCACTTCTGTACTTTCTTGAAGAAGAAGAAAAAATCTGCCTGAGGATCTGTATTCTTTGGCACTGCCATGGTTTGGAAATTATAGGAAGTCCCTTTGGGAATTTCCTTTTTTCTGGTTTCTTTTTTTTCCTTTAAATGCCTTACTCTTCACACTCACTCTCTGCTCTTGATGATGCCATCTGCTATATTCCCCTCTTCCATTTCTGTTCAGTTTTGGCTTCTTCACACCCCACTCCCACACCCTTTTCCTCACTCTTTCAATTTGCCCAAAAGGCCTGCGCTCAAAGCTCCATGTTTGTGTATGAAAGCCCACAGAAAAAAAAGGTGGGGTTGTCGCCGCTTCGGGGAGAGGCAGCTTCCTCCCCCTTTTTTTAAAATCCGAGTCTCGTTCTCTCTGAACAGAGCACATGGAAGTGGGAGCCCATGTGCCGATTTCCCAAGAAAAGCGAATAGAGGTGAGTTTGCATTGAAGTTTTGAATGTCTGGTGAACAGCTTGCTGCGTCTCTTCATCTTTGTGCACATGTTATGAATGCATTATTAGCAAGTCATCTTTGTCTTGAGCAGGGAAGAGCTTCAAAATTGCTGCCTCGCTTGTGGCTTTGCTACTTTGGTAGCTGGCTTCAAGAGGGAAGATTGGCTTCATCATGTATGCACAGTGAATGCTTTCACTCCAAGCTGTGAATCAGCTTCGCTGTCGCTTATCCCAAATTCAAAACCTGCGGTTCAGATTTCAAGAAGAAAGTTACTGTACCTCAATAAGAACAAGGAAAGGGATTTATCAGAATACAGCTAATTCATTTAAATCCCTCCATTGGGATAAATCTTATTCCTAACATTTTCTTTGTGAAGGTTTTGCTTTGTGAAGTCAATGCGTTTACTCACCTTTGGGTACCTTTGTAGATTCAGGTATTTTCTGGAAAGTAAAGACACCCTATTTATTAGGTATTATAGACTCCTGGAGATAAGGGGATTTTGTTGGCTACATAATGCAGCCCCTTTGTTTGTGGCAAGACGTTTGAAGAGACTATCATTCCCATTGTTGACCAGCTCCCCCAGTAAATGAGACTCCTCCATTTTTTTTTCCGAGTACAGCAATTGGTTCCAATACTGACTGAATAAGCCCTCCTATCAAGACGTGTCTCCTAATACAGGTAGTCCTTGGCTTACAACCACAATTGAGCCCAAAATTTCTGTTGCTAAGTGAAGCATTTGTTAAGTGAACTTTGCCCCATTTTACAACCTTTCTTGCCACTGTTGTTAAGTGAATTATCGCAGTTGTTCAGTTAGCAACACATTAAGTAAATCTGACTTCCCCCATCGACTTTGCTTGTCCAAAGGCCACAAAAAGTGATCACGCAATTCTGGGACTCTGCAACCGTCATAAATATGAACCAGTTGCCAAGCATCTGAATTTTGATCAAGTGATCATAGGGATGCTGCAATGGTTGTAAGTGTGAAAAATGGCCATAAGTCAATTTTTTCAGTGCCGTTGAACGATCACTAAACAAACTGTTGTAAGAGGACTACTTGTATTCAACTGAAATTTAGACTGCTGTGATTTAACTATTTATATGTTGACAAAGAGAAATCTACTGTATAATAAACCTGAGGTGTTAAAACAACTTTGTCATGGGATGTTTCTCCTCTATGAGTTCCTTTAAGATTTCTTTGACAATGGAACTTGTTTTCCATAATGATGGCTACTTTATTCCCCTCTGTGTTGCAGTGTATTGTCATCGCAGATTTAGATTATTGAGGTGATGCAAATAGCAATTGCACTTATACTTATATACTGCTTTACAGTGCTTTACAACAGCATATTGTCCCCAACAATCTGGGTCCTCATTTTACCCACCTTGGAAGGACAGAAGGCTGAATCAACATTGAGCCTGGTGAGATTCGAACTGCCAAATTGCAGGCAGCTGGTATTCAGCAGAAGTAGGCTGCCGTATTGTACTCTAACCATTGCACCACCATGGCTCATAAGGCCCATTTTCTATATATCATGGTGTAAACGCAACCTTTCCAAGGGTGAATATTATTTGGTGTAATGTTGCAATTGTTACCCAGAACAGGTATTTATATAATGCTGGCAAGTGATATATGAAACATACCCAAGCAGAGCTGCCTTCTAGCCATCACATAGCTATAGACAGATTGCAGTTTTTGTCTGGGGATTATGAAATTAGCTTGCAGTGTTTCTGAACCCCTGCAACTTTAAGATGGCTGGACTTCATACTCCAGAATTCCCTCACCAGCCTACTGGCTGGGGATTTCTGAGAGTTGAAATCCAGACATCTTAAAGTTGCCAAAGTTGAGAAACATTGTTCTAGAGTTTGACCATTAACCACATCACTGACATAATAATGTAGGAACTTACTGCCGGAAACCATCTCCTTTAAGTTCCAAAAGTGCTTCTTTCAAGAGGCAATTGGACTTTCTTGCTTTTCCTTGAAGACATTTTGCTTCTCATCCAAGAAGAAGCTGCTTCAGCTGACTGAGAATCTGCATCGACATTCAGCTATGTGTCTCCTTTAAGAGATACCTTAAGCCCAATATGGGTTGGATTGTATTACAGGTAGTCCTTGATTTACAATCATTTAGCATTCAAAGTTACAATAGCATTGGGAAAAAAAGTGACTTACAGCCTTGCGCTTATCATTTATCACAGCATCCCTACAATCACTTGTTCAGAAGGGCAATGGAAATATTGTTCCTGGGGTCATGTGATCACTGTTTGCATCCTTCCCAGCCAGCTTACAACAGGCCAAGTCAATGGAGGAAGCTGGATTCACTTAAATGAACACATAGTTCACTTAACAACGGCAGTGATTTGTTTTAGCAGCCCTGGCAAAAAGATCATCAAACAACTCGCTTAACAATTGACTTGCTTAGCAATGGAAATTCTGATCCCAATGGTATCATAGATTAAGGACAACCTGTATATGGGAAGGAGGATGTTATTTGTATGTCTCCCATTCCTGTCTTCCACCCCCACCCTATACACACATTGAAAATCTCTCTGACACTTATGTTTTTTTTCATTTCCACCTGCAGTAAATTCGTTCCTCAGTCTTTACATTACGGTAGCTTTTCTTTCTAACAGCAGTTGCCCTGTTTCTTATAAGCATCCCAGCTTCGTAGTTTTAAAATCTGTATCAATATCTGTATTCTTTGGCACCACCATGGTTTGAAAATTACAGGAAGTCCCTTTGAGAATTTTCTTCTGTGAATTATTGTGACATTCTCCTGGTGGTGACACCCCATCGTTAAATGCTCTTTCATTTTATCAGCAGAGCCATCAGATCTGATAAACTTACCATTTATAATTAAACATTCTATTTTTTTCCCTTCCGATTCTGTGCACTTTTCCAACTGTACTGGTTCTCTCGTTGACAGAATAGGTCTGAACTCTGAAACATGTAACTCTGAAAGATGTAATTATTAATTAGCAATCAGAGTTTTTACGTTTTTACTTTCTTGTGTAAAAAAAATACAATATTTATATTGTTACATTTGAGGTTTAGATCGGCTGTATGGAAATCTCCAAAGCCCCTTTTTTCTACCACAGAACACTGACTACATTGCTAAATTCTGATTTCCCATGAGTAAGAGATTCATGAAAACTATGGTAGAAGTTTAAAATAGTTTTTAACCTATTTTTAAAAAGTTTGTTTTAACTTTGTTGGATGAGCATATTCACTGTTGAATTAGAGCAGAAATTGCCACTTGTACACTTAATGATGTGTTTCTGAAGCTGCATTAAACTGCAGGGAGTTCAGAATTACATAATTATAGCTGAATTTGCTCTCATTTATTTCCTGTAGATATTTTATTTCTTAGCATTTATACTTTCATTCTTCTGAGGCGGTTTGTTTGTTTAATTGGTTATATGCTCCCTCGGTTGCGGAGGCTTCATTACTTAATTATCCTATAGAAGAATTCAAAACAAAATAAATTCTTCACAAAAGCATAAACACAGGATACAAGATGAAAAGAATTTGACAACAAACACTGCAAGTGCTTTTTCAGGCAACTTCTCAATGGAATTAGTTCACGATTGTAAAGGTGCCTGCAAACCTAGCTTGAAACAGTGATTAGATAGGAATGCCAAATTTTTATTCTTTAAAAAAAAGATTCTTTTTTTTTAAGTGTGGGTGTTTAATTTTATTGTAAGTTTTTTGTGCAGCTTTATGGGGTTAGTGTCATGTAAATTCAAAAAATAATTAAGAAGACCAGTCTTAAGCCTAATAGTTATTTACAAAAAAAAAATCTTGCTACATATATCTCAGCAACATTTTTGGAAAGTAAAAATGAAAGGGGACTAGAGTCCTGTGCTTTGGTGTGTGTGTGTGTG
>JAEANM010008900.1:0-16692 GCA_017656035.1 Myanophis thanlyinensis
GTGCCACCACGGTCTCTACAGCCTTTGCTAGAAATGGAAGGTTGGAGACAGGCCGATAATTAGCTAACGAGGCCGGGTCCAGGGTAGACTTCTTGAGGAGAGGTCTCACCACCGCTCTCTATGGCTATAAAATAAGCCCAAATCTGATGTTTGTGCTGTTACACTGTGCTTGGTTTTCACCAAAATGTGGCACAGTGCATTATGGCTAAACATCTCCAAAAGACAGTGTTCTTAAAGTTGCTTCTTAAAATTTTCAGAAGCAACTTTGCAAATCAAAGTCTGCTGCTATGTTCTTTTTAGAGAAATAGTTTTATTTTCTTTCAACTTTTCCAAAGAAACCATATTTATCCAGTCTTTTTCTAATCCTACTGTCATGTACTTTGATGTTTGTCATGCTAACTGAGGCCTGTAGAGTCTGAGATGTAACTCTTTGATTTTTTGCAATTTCTCTGAGCATTGCACAGCCTGACTTGGGCAAATTTGCTGGGACATCCACTCCTGGGAAGACTGGCAACTGTCTTGAGTGTTTTACACTTGTGAATCTTCCTCACTGTAGAATGATGGACTTCAGATTGTTTGGAAATGGTCCTATCCTTCCCAGATCAATGATTATCAATTGCTTCTTGACAATGTTTGTTGAAGTCTTTATTCTTTGGCATTGCGTTAACACACACCTCAATGCTGGAGACCCACAAACTCCTAAAATATTGACTTTTATAGAGGGAGTCACACTTCTGGGGCACTTGATTAGCAGCACCTGGCTGCTACTTAGCCTCTTTCTACCCATGGAAGCAGTTTGTACTTAGTTTTTCACACATGGTTTCTCCATTTTGGCTTTCTTTTTGTAAAATAAATGATGACATGGTGTATCCCATCATGTGTTCTTGTTCATCTGAGGTTGTATTTACCTACTTTGAAAAGGTGCTGAAGACCAGATGATTTTTATTTTGTCCTTAAAGACAACGTACTTTGTTTTTCATGTGTCTGTAGCTCTTCAAACTTAGCAAATGTATTGCACATGTACATACATGCAGACATCAAACAAGGATAATCAAAAATTCCTTGAACAAAGCTAGCTGTTATAACTTAAATGAATATTATCATAACTGTGCTAATTTTGTACTGCTAAGATTATCAGTACATTTTCATATTGCAAGAGATGTTTATAAAATATTTTGTTCTCGTTTTATTTCACTCCTAGAAGTAATTAGACTTAGAGTTGATGGCCTTCTAAAAGTGATTGAAAAGAGACTGATTCTTCTATTACTTTTTATTTGTTTTTATTGCGGGTATTCTTCTATATCAATCATTCATATCCCATTTCAATTCATCTATGCCATTACATTTTTGTTTATTATGGCAAACATTTCACATTGATGCAAAGCAGATAGGTAATGATAGAATGAACACAACTGGCTCAAGAAATTTCTCCAAATAAGCTTGAAATCTGAAATAAAAAGGAAAATGGTTTCCATTCTGAATGTTTGTGAATGTCATAAAAACTGAATGCAGGGGCTTTCTCAAACAGCCCACTTTTCAGTTTTGTCTGATCATTTCTTCATACTTATTTGAATAACTGATTTTGTGAAATGCTTTCACAGTGAAGCCCATTATGAAGTATTGCTTATTCATCAATATTCTGCCAGCAGCAAATGAGTCATTTTGTTGATGATGGAGAATGCTACGAGACAGCGAACCCACCTAAATTGCTTCATTGATTTCAATAGGACCACATTATTTTACATGTTATCTGACAAATTTACTGAATTTAACCCTAATATTGCTCCAGTGTTTTTTTTATTATTTGCAGTTTTAGTTTCAATGTAGAACTTCATACATTACAATGTTCACTTGTTACAGTAAATGTCAGATGCTCAGTATCCTATGGGTTAGTATCCTTTACAAAACCAACAATAGTGAAAAGATAGCAGGGAGACATGGAATTTGCCACCAAACATTATTCCTAAGAGCATATCCTTTTTGTTAAAACAACTTACAGCATAGTTTGAAATAGTACTAGGTAAGACTTCAAAGGGATGTTTCACTTTAATAAGGGTTCATGAATAATATCTCCTTGAAAATGCAAGGCAGCTTAGTGGCTCAACTTCTAAAAATGGCCTTCTTGTCACTATGCTGTTACCCCAAGGCCGTCTCAGTACTTTTAAGTTCTTCTATGCTTCCAAAATCTAACTGGATACACATTGGTATTTCTTCTAACTACTCAAGCTGCCAAATGAGATTTCAGAGTGACCCAGAGCATGCTAATGTGGAGAACCACTGTGGTGTTAAGAGCTTTACTGAAGCAAAGGAAAGATATCTCCCATAGCAAAATATTAAAAATATTGAATATCCACTCTTTATCTTTGAAACAAAACTAATTTTTTTCATATTTTTCCTTTAATGAACAGAATTAATGATAACTGCTGCTTTTATTATATAGCTAGTGGCCATTTATGTTTCTAGGATCATTTGAGTACTGTACTTGTTAAAAATTATGTCTGCTCTTATAATAAATAAAGAATGGTTTGGCTGGTTAATTCCAGTGTTATGTAGTTAAAAAAAACACACATTCAAAGACCTTAGCCTGTTAACATGCAAATTAAAGGAAATAAGATCACTCATGTAATATCTGGCTTAAAATATATATTTATTTTGGGACAATTCCAGGCAGTCAGTCTACCTCTCACCCAAATCTTCTGTCTGCACAATTTTAAAGGAAAAGAGTTTGAGTGACTGTTCAGTTTATAGTTGATGGGACAGAAATGAGTTTCTTTATGAGTTTCTATGTTTAATTGAGAACAGAAAATCAAACAGAATTCCTTTCAGGTACAGAAAGAGCTAGTCTGTGCTCATTGCTTTCTGGTAAGAACTTTATTGTTTTCTACCCTCTCAGTTTTGCAACAAAAGTTCCTTCCCCTTTAATAATAAAAAAGCAAAGTAAGACTGTGCAAGCATTTTGAACAGTTTATCACGGTACCCTGGCATGACAATTATGTATTACTTGTCCATAAAGAATTTATGGACCACTACAGGATACCAGGAGCTGGAGGATGGAAAACCCAGACTTGTTCTTCAAAAATCATGGAAGACAACTTTGCAAATCTTCCCCAGTTCTGAAATTAAAAACAATCCTACTTAAAAACTGAAGCTCCACATCTGTGGAAATGTTTTGACTGCAAGGATAGCATAGTGGTAAATACCAATTAATGGCACCGTTTAATCTCTGTCTGAATTTGTAAAATATCAAAAAAGAATAATGCTTTTAACATGCATATTTACCAGAATTAACAGAAGAATGTGATTAATTTGCTTTGTGATGATCTATAGGACCTTAATATTTCAAGACAAATAATCATTCTATTCATTTGTAGAACCTGTGATCTGCTACAGACCATGCAGTGAATTCCTCACTTTGCACTTAGATTCTACTCAACCTAGTCATTTGGTATCTTTCCACATAGGTATATAATATTTCTGACCAAACTAGAGAGATGGGCCCCATTGAAAGATAAAGAAATACACAAGGTAAGTGAATGCTAGCTACTACAATAGTTCTCTATATTTCTCCTAACAGATCATCCTAAACCCAAAATTTAACTTTGATGAATAAATTTTGTTATATATCCAACACATGATTTTCAGGATAATATAATTGAAATCCTTTGCCTGAGAAAGTCATTATCTCTGTGACTCTCTTATAAATGAATTATGACTTGTTGGGTTTGTTGTGATATGCTTGGTCTCAGTAAATTTTCCTCAAGAAACAAACATGTAAAATAATGAAGATGCTCTCAGTCAGTTCCTCTTATAAATACTCATCAGGTAGAAAGCATTGCTTCATATAAATCTGCATACTGGCTAGACTTCAGTCAACCCATAATCCTGGTTAACTAAACCCTTCTTAGGAATCAGAATGGATGATGGATTTGCTCTGATTGAACTGCAGGGAGATTTTGGGGCAAATGGTACAAATTCAAAATAGAATTCTTTTCATCTCTTTGCAGCAGAGTTTACAGATGGGATTAAACAAAATAGGTTAATTATGAACGGTGCCTTGAGCTCTTCTATTCATTCATTGAATCTCTTTGGAATGGAACTGCATGATTTTAGCTTTCCTTCTGCATTCCTGAAGACTGATGTATGAACATTACTAGTCAGAACAAAATGCAATGCTGGGCCATTTTCTCATTTCTTGATTGTGTGTCTTTCTGTGTATATATGTATGTGCAATGGGTAGGTGGGTGCACAAAAGTTAATTTAACTGGCAGAGTTTTCACATAGAAGAAATAGAGCTTAAATGGAATACTCATTATAAGAATGTAAAAAATGGAGGATTCTTTCCAAGGAGGTAATTTATCTTTTCATATGAAAGTTGAACAGTTCTTTCTGGGCAGCTACTATCACACAGTAAAATTAACATTCTCCTTTAAATGATTGTGGAACCTTTGTGGTAAGTTTTTTTCCCTTTAATGTGCCAGAATCAATCAGAGTGCTTAATTGTACACAATTTATTCAATGTTGTTTTTTGTGCAGAGCATGGAAGTATAATTTAGAGCCAAAGTTCTCACAGTAAACAATTCCCTGTTAAAATCACTCACTCAGTGTATACTTAGGAATTCTATGTAAATAAGAGCTTTCTGTGAAGTCGTTGGTGCTTTCCCAACTACAATTAGTCTCTTTTATTGGTAAGAGCTTTCTAACAGATTAGATTCTTCCTTTAAAAAAAAAAGATATTACTCAATTACATTCAAAATATAATTGATCATTTTTTCAGTTGCTTTAAGAATATGGTGAACTTATAATAAGTATCACCAACTATGTCATGGATATTGTAAAAGGGGAACAGTAATATTTATTATGCAATTAGGTCAGTTCAATAATAGTTTAAATGAAAGTAAGTAATAGTAAGTAATAACTGCAACCTGAGGCTGTTTCTTGTACTGAAAATGGTTAAAAAGCAATATTTAAAAACATACAAGTATTTGTTCCTCTATTTTGTAATATTTGTATGGAAAAAAGAAATTAATATTTTGTTTTAAGAAGTTTAAATATTTTGTTCAGCCAATAAATATGCTGGATGAGCATGACTAAAGCTGATCTGCCAGCCACCAAGTTGAAGAACACAGTAGATGCTTTCAAGAACATCAGCCACATGAGGAACTTCAAGGGATGTTTTAATTTGGATTCCCTTGATAAATGATCGTTTCTCTAAGATTCTCTGATTAAGTGTTAAATTTCTAACTTGTCTTCATTCAGGACCTTGCACCATTATAATCACATTTCTTCCTCATTTTTTCCTTGTAGCAGTCCTGACTGTAAGTTGTGCTATAAGAGAATGTTTGGTTCTGGGAAATTCAGTGACTAGAAGTGAAATTGAATTGGGCCTCTTGAACCATGTGCAGCTTTTTATTGCCACATCACACTGTCTTTCTATATGTCTCAATAACATGCTAGGGCCAAGAGATGTCTAACAAGCTGCTATTGGGTCACCCAAACACAATCCTATCCAATCCATTTGTATGTTCTGAATCTCTCTCTCTCTCTTTTTCTCTCCCTCTCTGAGTCTCTCTCTCTCTGTCTCTCTCTCTCTGAGTCTGTCTTCTCCTCTCTCTGTTCTGGGTTCTGCCAAAAAGGGTCTCTAAGTAAGACTGGGAGGCCAGCATGGAAATATTAAATTCTAACAATGCAGCCTCTTTTCCACTTTTAATTAATCACCCCTCCAAAATCAATATACCTAAACTGTTTAATTCTCAAAATTTAGACAACATAAACCAACTACATAGCCATACTTTAAAAGAACAATAACATTTTCTCAGCAATCTTGACAAATTCCAACTATTATTCCCATTTCTTTCAGCTTTCAGCTTTCTCTAAAATTTCTCTCTAAAGTGCAATTTTTGTTTCATTATGATTTAAGCAGAGCCTTGTCCTCTAGTTTATAAAAAAAATGATTGTTGGCCAGCATGGAAGAAATTACTGAGAGTAGATGAAAAAAGGATTGAACCCTTGGCTTTGAATAGTGGGGTACACAGGATCTGAGACTTTGCTATTCCTTTTTAATATCTATATGAAACTTTTAGGGGAGATCATCCATCAGTGAGGGTTCTGGTATCATTTGTATGCTGATGATATACAATTATATATCCCTAGTTCTAGTTTCAAAAGTTAACATTTTGGCAGTGCTGACCTAGAGGCTGTAAGAGTCTGCATGGAGAGAAATCAGCTTTGATTGTACCCTGACAAGATGGAACGGCTATGGGTTTCTGGCTCCCCAGGCCCAGATCATATTTTATCTTTAATTTGGAGGGGATACTATTCCCCTTAACTCAGCTGATGCACAATTCCTCTTGACTCAAAGCTCTTGTTTGAGAAGAGGATAGCAACCATGGCTAGAGGTGACTGTGAACAGATTTGTCTAGTTCAACAATTGTGCCCCTTTCTGGATTAGGAGGCCTTGCTAATTGTTATTCATGCCTTTGTCATTTTCCATTTGAAATACTGCAGTGAGCTCTACATGGAGCTGCCCTTGAAGACCACCCAAAAACAGCAATTGGTCCAGAATTCAGCTACATGAAATGATAGGTGGCTCTATATACACATGTAACACCTCTGCACTAGCTTCCAGTTTCTTTATGGGTGCAAATGAAGGTGCTGGTTACCAACTTTAAAGTCATATGACACAAGGTCAGGTTATTTGTTGGACTGATTACCCTAAAGACATCTACCCATCCTACAGTCAGACAGGACATTCTACTAGTCCCTTCCCACAAATATTGCAATCTTATGGGAACTAAAACTTTTCTGTGGCAGCCCCTGTCCTTTGGAATACACTTGTCCGTGATATTTGGCAGCTATTACCCTCTAGCCTTCTGTAAAACACCAAAGATCTGGCTTTTCCCCAAGCACTGGGATAAGATAAAGTGACTACATGTTAGAAGTGCTATTGAGGGCCAGGTTTTTGTTTTTAATGTGTTTGGTTTCTACAGTATTAATATGTTGTTTTAATTTTTTTATCGGGGGCTGCTTAAAGTTTGTTATAAGATGGCTGGCTATATAAATGATGTAATAATAATATTTAACTTCAAGCATCTTCAATCCAGGAAAATAACCAAGGTCAAAGAGTACAAGGAGCCCACAAATTTAACTTTATCTTTCCTTCATTTCCATCCCATTCACACATTGAGATCCCTTATGATGCCTGGTAGAACTTCCTGGTTTTCAGAGAAAACTAAGTTAGGGATCAGAGATGTGTTGATTGCTCTATTTTTTTCTGTAGTCATTTATCTCCATGTTTTGTTACTGTGATATATAAGTTCTGTTCACTTGTACCGATTATAATATTACTAATCAGGGTCTAATGTCTAGGATGTAATCCATTAGGAATGGAATGAAGAAAATCATTTGGATCAAATTCATCCAATTTGTACCTTCCAATTATTTATACAATTTCTCTGTCAAATTAACACATCTTAGAATTTTGTGGTATTTTTGTTGTTTGGCAACTGATGTGCAAAAACATCTAAGAATAGGTTCCCACAAAGTAATCAACAAATAATATACAGTATATTAGGAAATGCATACTTCCTAACAAAAAGTATAAAGCAATCTGCATAAAGCAGCTGTGTTGCAAAAATATATCTAGTGGGGGGACTGTATTAAATTTGTACATTTATGCAAAAAAGTACATGAAAATATATAATAATTTTCAGGAAGATATTATTTTAATTTTAACCAAACTTAGACTTTCAACCAAACTTTCAAGCTTAGAAAATGAGAATCTGAGAATTCTCTAATAGAACAACTTCTTTCAGGTCAGTCAGATATCTCTTCCATTTTAACAGACCCTAATAAAATGAATAAGTATGAAAACCAATTCAAGCTGAAACCCCTGCACTTGAGGATTAAAGCAATAAGGTATGCCATATGAGTTCTTCTTATAACACAAAAATAATAACATGCAGATTTGTCCTTAGACCTTGCTCTGACACACCCTTCAAACAGAAATGTAGAAAGCTGGGAACATCATCATAGAGATCCTTCAGCATGCAGGAAATTATGTTGAACTAAAATAAAACCTAACTCAGAAGAAATGTCTGTGCCAGTATAAATGGTTTTCAAATATATTTACCATATGTACAACATGGCAACAAAATGGCACTCTTACAAACTATTTCCAATAAGAAAGGAGGTATGGTTGCTAATGTAGGTTTGTATTCTATCTGACATACCTGCTTTGTTTCAAGGAAATTTATCTTCTAAATAATAAAAATGTATTATGATAAAGCCATAATATGGTAAAACGTTCTCCATTCTAAAGTATAGAAATATCTATGCCTGGAAGTTCTTGGTATAACTACTAAATGCAATACAATTACAACAATTACAATCTTTTCTACAATACTTCTTTCAAGTGCTCACAAGATACCAATTCTGTGACTACCCATAAGGAAATACCAACCCTTTGTTGTATTTTAAGTTAAAACAGTTAATTGTTTTAACACTTGGAAACCTGCAAATGGGTCTGCAAACTCAATACATCATACTTTTTTTACTAGCTTCTTGGTCCCCTGTTTTTGTCCTATCAACATTAAATATGTAGCTATTTTCTGTGGTGAATTCCATATGCATCAAAATCAGAAGACATTTGGTGGCATTGTGTGGTGGCTGAACTAAGCTTGGCATCAACTTTTGAACCAGCATAACTTGGCAAAGACGGATTTGATTTTTTCCATCTGTTTCCTTTTCCTGTTCTTTAATCTTTTAAAGTTAGAAAAAAGTATTAAGGACAATAACTAGAGAAAATGTGGCAGCTCCTTTCAATTACAACCATATCCACAGCCCAGTTAAAACAAAATATTTGATTTGATACTGTTGTGTCCCAGCAGACAAGAGAACCAGATTAGTTCTGTTTTACAAAATGAGCCATTATGAGCAGGCTCTTGCTGCTATTCCCATTGTGTAAAAATCTAGCCACAATATCTCAAGTGTGCAAGTATATACAAAGGAACTCTCCAAAGTCATTAATTCACCAAACTGGTTTTAGCTAGGTGATAATCGTTTTCTTAGAAGAGAGAAAGCACTTTCGTGTTTTGTTAGATTAGAATAAGTATAAAGTTATTTCACTCTTGTCATTCCTGTACAATCAACACTGACAATGATTTCTTGAGTTGTATGAGTTCCTTTAAGACTAAAGTTTATAAAATGTTTGCTTTATTTTCACAAGACATCTTGATAGTGTATGTGTTTGTACATCTGAGTATACACAAACTTTCTTTCTTACACTTCATGTATTTGTACCTAACTTTCAAATATGTATTTTATAACATTGCAAACAAAGCTTTGTTAGAGTTTTCCACTGAAACACAAGATTGTCCATTACCAACCTTGCCTTCTTAGAGGCAATTTTGCATTATTGAGGCTTCCATTCCCCTTTCTGCTCCTATTTTTCCTAAGATTGTAGGATCTCAGTCATATTTGTAACAAAGTCAGTGTTTCAAAGTAATAATAGATATGAAACTGGAATACTGGACTGGATTCAAGCAGAACTAAAAGCCCCTGGATATGAAGATACCCCCCCCCCCAAAAAAAAAACCAATTCATGCAGCAATGTAAATAGACTCTACTTACCAAGGAAATTAGGTAGGCATGGAATGTTGCAAGTATATTAGATGGTGGGGGTGGGGGGAGAACATAGAAAAAACATCTAAAGAACAGTGAAGAAGATGCACTGAGGCTAAATCAGTGGTGGAAATCAAAAAAATTAACTACTGGTTTGTGGGCATGACTTGGTGGGCGTGGCTGGGAGGGGATCATGTGACTGGGTTGGAAGCTTCTGTAAGCAGAGCAATAAAAATTAAGCTAGGAACAACACCAGAATGTTTCTTTCCTGCCTTCCTTACAGGATTAACCCTGTAAAGTAGAAAAAAACAAAAGGAGATTTCCTCTAACAACTGGTTCTCCAAACTGCTTAGAAAATTTACTACCGGTTCTAGCGAACCTGCTAGAACCTGCTGAATTTCACCTCTGGACTACATGCATTGAAAGGGGAAGCTAGTACACCAAGGCTTACTGAATACTAAACAAACCATATTGGCCAATAAGAAAAATCAAATAAAGAAATAGCAAAATGACATGGCAAGGCAAAGAATTACATGCCCCAAAATGAAACAAGACTTTAAATGGCTAAGAACAGAAAAATTGAAGAAAGAGATAGCAGAGTTAATTCTGGTTGCATAAGACCAAATTTTAAGATATAAATCCAAAACTGAGAATAAAGCACAGGCAGAAAATGCCACCTCTGCAAGGAAGCTGAAGAAACAGTAGATCTCCTAATTAGTTGATGTGTGGCTGATTACAAACAACAAAGTAGCAACAATGGTGCATTGGTGACTCTTCCAGAATTATCTCTTTCCTGCAAGCAAGAACTGATGGGACCACAAAATAAAGTAACAGAAAACAAAGAAGCAAAAGTGCTCTGGACTTTAAACTAAAGCAGATGAGGATTTGACACATAACACCCTAGACCAGGGCTGTCAAATATATGGCCCGCAGGCCAGATGCATCACGTGCTGGCCCCACCTCCATCCAGTTTAGTGAAGGAGAAAAAAGTCCCAATATGTCATGTGACACTGCCATGATTACTCAAGTTTGACACCCTGCCCTAGACTTATTAATTGTTCATAAGAAAAACAAAAAAGTCTGGAAAGTGAATTTGCAGTGACCAGACACAGCAATATAAAAAACAAAGAACCAGAGAAAATCACAAAATAAAGACCAACAAATCAAAGTAGAACAACTATGACAAAAGAAAGCAAAGATGGTACCAATAGTAATTGGCACATTGGCTATAATTCAAAAATATCAGCAACATCATTGGCAAAATCACTATCAGTTAATTTTAAAATGCAGCGTTACTTGAAACAACTTATTTCATGCACAGTACCTTTAATATTTTTAAATGACAACATCTGCTTATTCCAGATCTTTGGGATCAATAGGTAGACCAATAATAGGCCAAATTCAGTCTAAATATCTGACTAACCAGGACTAATGTGTGACTAACCATAATGCTTCTTTAAAACAAAATGAATATTGATCAGTCTACTATCATGTTTTGAATTTCACTATTATTATTTTCTACAATGTCTAAATTATTCTTTTCTTAATTCATTTCAATTGTTATATAAGCATAGCAAGTTGTTGATAAGCACAATTAAAAATTCTTGTGAAGTCATTTTGCCTATTAGTCCTAATATGGGAATAATGACACCTACTTTTTTTTCAAGAATTTAAAGAATTTTGCTTCTTGTTAATTTTGAAATCAATACTGCTCATAAAATTACCTAATATTTTTAGGAAGGACATATCAGACAGAAAATTATCTACTATAAATTTTTCCTTGTGTAATCTGTATGTCTACCTGTCTATGTCAGGGCAAGTTTATTTAATCATTTTAACCGACTTTTAATTGTATTTTGTATTTCTATTCTGTGTTTTTTATCGGCTGTTCACTGCCCCGAGTCCCTAGGGAGAGGGGGCGGTATATAAATTTGATTAAATAAATAAATAAAGTCACTCTAGTATCTCTCCAGAGATGAATGAGAATGAAATCAATTTATAAGTAAATATACAGGACTAGACTTGCAATTGTTTTGGTCTATGGGTCTATATATAAGTTTGTAGGAGGATGTATGGATAGATGGGCAGACAGCTAAATAAATGTAATGATTAAATGCTCTGGTAAAGTCCAGAAAACCATAATTTATAGTTTTGTTTTAGGCATGAAATCAGAGGGGTGACTTTGAGCCAGTTACTTTCTTTCAGTCCTAGGAAGAAAGCAATGGCAAACCAGTTCTTAAAATCTTGCCAAGAAAACTGCAGAAACTTGTTCATGTCCTCGCTAAGAGTCAAGTTTAAGTTAAACATGTGTGTGTATAAATATTTTTTTTTTATTTTGGGGATCCAGTTACAAAATTAATGTCAAACTTGGTAGGAAAAGGTTTTCTAATTAATATTCTGCTTGATATTACAGAGTGCCCCAGTACTTATCCACAACATTTTCAAAATAAACCTTATATTAATATGTATAAACTGCACAGTAAAAATTATAAATTCATGTTTGAAGGAATGGATTTTCCTGATTTCCTCACAGATCTTTTTGACTGTTTTTTTTATTACAGTGTGTCCCAGAATATCAACACCAAATTACTGAATATTTCTGTAGCTGCTATTTATAACATTTGTATACTGCCAATTCCATAAGAACATGTCACTACTTAAATAATTTTAGTTATAAAAAGCATAACATTCTACCACAGCACACCTTATTAGTAATGATACTCTTCTCCTCGGCATCAAGTTTCACAATATCAGCTGCCAAATGATGGAACATTTGAATGTTCTTCTGCAGGACATCAAGAAAGACATTATTCAAATATCCAATGGGTCAGGCATTCCATGGGTGTGGAAAATAGAAAAAGAAAAACATGTTTCTTTACTTTTCCTTCCCAGACTTAAGGCTCTTACTGTTATTAATGGGAAAGATGAAATTTAATGAATTGTGTCTACTTGATTAGCTAGTGTTGTTGCTATTCTGCAGATAGCAATATCACTAGCCATAGCACTGAGACTTCATAATGCTTTACAGCTTTCTCTAAGTGGTTTGCAATGGCAGCATATTGCCCCCAACCATCTAGGTCCTCATTTTAGTGACCTTGGAAGGCTGAATCAACCTTGAGCCAGTCAGAAGCCAACTCCTGGCAGTTGGCAGAATGCCACCATGGTTTCTGCATACCTACAAGTTTGTATATGTGTGCATAGGTGCATACTCATGAAAGCATAATTTCATGAACTGCTTCTTTCTCAGTAGATCCAATATTTCTTTGACACACAATTTCTTTCACTCTTTTGTATTTTTATCCCTCCAATCTTTTGCTTCCTGAGCCATTCCATGTCTGTTTCGCAGTACCCCTGTTTGTTCCAATCTCCCCTGCCTACAAACATCCCACAGTGTTTATTTTTCACTGATCCACATCCCAACACTGTTTATTTTTCTTCTAATCTTTGTTCTTTCTTTCTTGAAAAATACATATTGAGGATGAGCAAGTTAGCAGGTTAAGTTAGACTGCCCTATATCCTTAATCATCATCATAACCCACATTGTTTTAACAGGAAGAATCTTGCTCCTTTTGAAAAAGCTAGTCAATATTTTGGTGTATATCACTGGAATTGGCATGATTATTAGTAAAAACAAGGGAACACTCCCATGCCCATTTAGAACTTCACTGGCTAGGATCAGTCGTTTTCCTAGGAGTGTCTTAAGTGGGAATGAAGATAGGATTCCTGGCTCAAAGTGTGCAATATGCAATTGCCTTTTTGTAAGATACTTCTAGAGGTACTTCTAGAGATCAAGGCTGTGCTTTTTCATTTTCATGCCATTGTCATTGGTGTGGGAAATCATAATCTATTTTCAAAATCAGTCCAAGGATTTACAAATGGAAGAAGATGGTTCAGTGAAAATGTATTCACAGGGGTGGGGGAGAGAGAGAGAGAACTGGAAACTGAGATAATACAATGTGCTAACAGAACTGGTCTGATCTTTTGAATTTAGATTTGCCAGGTGTGCATACATCCACACTAACGACATAAATTCACATTTGTTGCTTTGGGGGATGGGTTGGAAAGCAATCCAGCAATATTTGTTGTATTTTACAGTGTCTGTCAGTTATGAAAAAAATATTGGTTGACTTGCATCAGCTTTTGATTGAAGGGTACCAGTTTAGCTGTTAAGGAATCTTGCTAATAAAGAATGATCCACAATGGCTGAAAAAAGAAAAAACAGATGTAACAAAATAAACATGTAGAAAACTTTTATGAGGAGCAGCTCTCAGAGCTTAGAGAGGAAGATCTGGGGAAACACCCATTTGAGAAGAGTTTGAAGGACTGTTTATGCCCCAGGAAAATCTCTAGCAGTTTATATTATGGCAACTGCAACCCTAGACTTTTGTAAATAACAAAACCTACTTTTGTCTTCTGTCTTGGCTTGTTTAACGGGCCAGATGCTGATTACAGGAATGAACAGCTTGTGCACACAATAATGCTAAATCTGTAGATTGTACGATCCAAAATGTAATGCTACTTGGATGTGTCCTGAAAGTAGATGATATAGAAACTTGGCAGATTAGGAGATAGAAGGCAAAGTATTTGAGAAAACTGAACAATTCTTAAGGTCCCCAAAGAAAAGTTGAAATAGAGATGGATGGTCTATGGAGTTTTTCAATGTTGCAATCAGTAAGCTCAGTTCACCTCACTTGCATGCAGATAATTCTGGATAAATAATCCATGTGCATACATATATAATGTAGACAGCAATATAAACTATTTTTTCAGGGTTCATAATTAGGAACCAATATTATTTTCTTTCGTACAAATCCTGTCTGTTTTAGGAGGGTATTTTGATCAAGAACATGAATGGTTCTAATAGTCTCTTCCAATGTTGGTATGTTGCCTTCCTGATGGTAACACTGGTCTGTAAAGAGAAAGTCTCGGATATGAAAGTAGCTTAATTTTACAGTAGAGTCACAGAATGGCCGAACTTGATTTTATGACTTTTTACAATGGTTATTAAGCTGTAAGTATGAATCCATTTTATCCAATGTGCTTTTTTTGACGATTTTTGCTAGAAAACAGTTTTTTGAAAAAAAAATCACAAAATGCAATCATATAACTATGGAATGCTGCATCTGAATGTAAATATGTGCCAGTTGCCAAGTGTCTGAAACGCAACCATGTGACTGTGGGTTTGATATGGCAATCATAATTTCAAGGATGGGTTGTAAATATATATATTTTTAGTCAGTTCTAATTTTGAACAGTTGCTAAATGACCAGTCAGAAATTGAGGACCACCTGTACATCCTTCCTTCAGTGAAGTTATTATGCCCTGTCCTAATAAATAGTTGCTTAAGACTAATATACCTGTTGATAATTATGTTTTAGTTCCTTTCTGAAAGAACTTTGAATTATTAATTACTATCAATATAACCAAGGATTTCTTATTTTTTAAAAAACCCAGCTCCAGAATGACATGCAATGAAATGACGTCATAATAATTAAAGAACCCAAACCTGAATTGACAAATATTAGCGAGTACTGCTCAAGCAATACTTTTTCAAGTTTCTTTTCCTTAATGTTAATTGAACTGGGGTATAGAAAATAACATATGTGAAATCATAAGGGTTTGTTGCCGCATACCATAAGGAGTGTTGCAGAAAAAGCATTACAAGAAAGCTTACTGAAAAAAACAAAAACAAGCCAGACAGAATTTCCAAATTATCAAATATTAGCTTTTTATTCTTTGCCATAAGTAAAGCAGAATGTATTAGAAAATTAGAAATACTTTGTAAATATTAATCAGAACTATATATGCAAAATTTTCTTCTCACCTTAATGGGTGATATGTGTAACTAAAACACAACCAAATGCTTGTTCAACATTAGATACTTGATGAGGGGATAGGAGACACTGTATAAAAGATATTGTGAGATGTTTTCTAGAAAAGAAAGAAAAGTAACAGTGGTGATAACAAAGGAAGAGACCTAAGCTTTTAAAATAGAACAGGCTCTTTAAAGTTGTTCCACAAAACATACAGTTTTATCCCAGAAAAAACAATGGCTTTGGGAGGTACAGTACACCTTCTAAATTTTAGAGGAAAACTTCCTTTTACAGTATGAAACTCAGTTGATCTATAGTCTAATACAGTTTCTTGAAATATGCCTAGTGTGTTTGACTAAGAGTCTGTTATCAGTTATTAATGTTTCTTTTTGTTATCACAAACAGTATCTTAAGCTCCCTTGTCATATTTTATGTATAGATCCATAAATCTCTTGACTTCAAGAAATATGTGAATCTCCACTGGAATGTTTCAATCCTCAGTATCTCCAGTACCACTTGGAACAGCCTTTAACAGTTCTAAGCATGTAAAAGTTAGGCTAGCAAATCATGTGATTCATTTATGTTCATTCAAAGAAAACAGAAATATGAAACTCTTGGATGCTTTATTAGTTCAGACATGCTTTTAAAATGCCATTTATCTCTTTCACTATACATGTCCTCCAGTATTTTGCAGGTTAAGTACAAGCATGTATAATGGGGAAAAAACATTGGCATTCTTCCAAAACAGAATGCTTTATTTATTGAACATGAATGTAGAATTGGGGAAAGCTGGATGGCGAAGGGATGGTGATTAAGCCCAATGGATTAGCCTGTGTTGTGCATGAATCTGGAAAGACTGCCTGTGTTTTGAATATAAATTTTCCCTATATGTGTATGAAATAGGCATAGTTTCAGATAGATCTAACAATTTTTAGATGGCATTAATTAAGCAATTTCACAGAGAGAAAAATATCTACTATTTGCATGGCATTTGAAGCAGGAAACAGATGAGAACTATAGTACAACACAACACACACAAACACACAAAACAATCAGCAATTACAGCAGGGAAGAACACAAAGAGAGAGAGAGAGAGAGAGAGAGAGGTCCTAACAGGGGCCTCTTATTATTATACAGGCTCTTAAAGTGATAACAGCCAAAAAACCTTGCTGACTCAATATCATCATTGCATCATTGCAGCTGCTGGTCAGCACTTACATCAGTACCCTGACAATATACGTGCATGCATGCATGCATGCAT
>JAEANM010008901.1:0-16692 GCA_017656035.1 Myanophis thanlyinensis
CTGTGAACAAAGCCCTGCAATGGCACGCATATCCGGTGCCAGTAATCCAACACCTCCTCCATTCCCTGGGGCAAGGGGTGCATGCGTTTAACCGATTCCCAAAAGCAATAAGAAGGACGGCGATCGTTTGCAGCTACGTTTTAAAAATCCACAAAATGATTTTTCCGGAGCTTTTTAAGAAAATATTCTTAAATATTCATAATTTTGAAGGCAGCAGGCCGTCCTCGGTCCCTTTTTCGGTGTGATTTTTCTTTTTTTCCCTTCCAGAGAGGGAACATTTTCAGGGAAGGCGTATATATATATATATCCATGACAGGAGGAGGGGGCAAAAAAAAGCTTGCTTGGCGTTTTAAAAATACACCCCCTACGCACACACCTTGGCAGTTGTCTCTGCTGAGTCCGCATGTATTATATAAGCGCGGAGGGTGCTGGAGAGAGAGAGAGAGATGGAAGTTGGTGGGGGGTTTTTCTGGCCATGCATAAATAAATCTTAATAAAAGCAAGTTTTCTTTTTTTCTTTTTCTCTTTTTGTAAAAATGCCAGAGTTGCGAGTTTAACATAATAAGAGACCAAACTGTGCTCCTCCTTGGCAGCCTCCTGGCCCTTTAAAAAAAAAATAATAATCTCTCCATTCCCACGGAAAACGGAATTAAATTAACAAGTCGCCTCCGAAGCTGGCCGTGAACTTGTAAAAGACAATGCAAGGACTGTGTGCCCCTATGTTAGCGCCAAAAACCACACTTATTCCCCGTCCCAGCAGGCGAGCGGATTGAGGGTGTTTGTGTGCCTTGGAAACGCAGATTGTAGTATAAAATAGGACCCTGAATTCTTAAGGGGTCCAATTTGGGTGTGTATTTTAATTCTTTAATTTTTAACTGTTCCTTTAAATTGGGTTTTAATTGATTGGCCATTGTATTTGTTTGAAATTTTAATTCGGTTTTAATTGTATATATTCATGTTTTTATTAGTTCTGTACACCGCCTCCAGTCCTTTGGGAGGGAGGCGGTATAGAAATTCAATAAAAGTAAAGTAAAGTGTGTGTGTGTGTGTGTGTGTGATGCCCCACGGTGTCTGGTGTCTTTGCTGAAAGAAGGTGCGAAATAATCGGCCAGTGTTTTTGTCCAGCCGTGAACAACAGCTGAAAAAATAAAACGCAAAAACGAAAAGAATCCAACCAGGAAGAAAACCCAACAGTCTTCTTGTAGCCGGAATAAAATTACTACTTTGTGGCTTTCTATCCTTCTTCGTTTCAGTCCTTTTAAATTGCTTTGAACAGATCGGCTGAAGTTTTTCCTTTCTTTTCTCCTTCCCATTCCCTTCTTTTTTTTTTTTTTCCCAGGTCCATTTTGGAAAAGGAAGGAGCACGGTCACTTTTCCGTGGGCTGGGTCCCAATCTGGTTGGAGTCGCGCCATCCAGGTAGAACTTCGAAGGCAGTTTGTAATTCCCCCCAGCCCCCGCCAAGAGGGTTCGTTTTGTGACTGCGGGATTGGGGGCGCACAAAAGAAATTCCCATCTTTAGGAGTTTCTGGAGAATTGGTGAGGATTGCTACCGGATCCTCCCGGCCATCTAGAAATGCAAAATGTATCGTGAAATGCATTTGTCCTGTCCCAGAGGGGTTGGTGACCGAGGAAAAAACAAATTACTTTCCGGAATATCCATCCTGAACTGGTCAGAAGTGCTGGTTTGATCCCCTTCATTCTGTAATTGGTAGTCCTCGACTTACAACCGTTGTAGTGACCGCTCAGAGTTAACAAGGGCACTGGAGAAAAGGGTTTTTCACACTTGCAAGATCCCCGCGACCCGGTGATCAAAATTCGGCCGCTTGGCAACAGGGGTTCACATTTATGATGGTGGCAGTATCGATCCCCTTTGTGACCTTCTGACAAGCAAAAGTCCATGGGGCAAGCCAGATTCACTTAACGGCCGTGTCACTAACTTGAACCAGTGCAGTGGTTTGGTTAACAACGATGGTAAGAAAGCTCGTAAAACTTACTGGAGAAGTTTTTCTTCATCGTCTCCTTTTAAATAAGCCTGTAATCCCTTGTGGGGCGGAGTCTGGGCAACTGAATGGAGCCGAGTGTTTTAGTGGCCGGATCCCGTTCCTGTTGCCAATGCGGAGTTATATTCAGCAGATATATTCTCATTGTGCCCAGAGAGAGAAATATCTGCCTCTACCTAGGATCGAACTCACAGCCTCCTGATTGTGAGGTGAGAGCGCCACCTCTAGGCCACTGCACCTCGCTGAAGAAACCTTAGTAGCGGAAATTTCAATTGCGGTTGTAAGTTGAAAGGCTACCTGTACAGGTAGTCCTCGACAACGATGACTTATGACTGTTTGTCGGTTACGACGGCTTATGGCATGCCCATAGTCACGTGATCAAAACTCAAAACGCTTGGCAACTCGTATTTACGACGGTTGGTCTCCCGGGATTGCGTTTTGCGACCCTCTGACAAGCACAGTCCATGGGGAAGCCAGATTCACTTAACAACCGTGTTACTACGTTGACTGCATGAATTCAGTCACTTAACAACAACAGGAATGCTGGGCTCCACTATGGTCGTAAGCCGAGGACTCACCTGTGTTTGTTTTGACTCCTGGCAGGGCTGTTTATTTTGCGTGTTATTCCCGAGCAAAGGAGCAATTCAACCACGTCTTCGTACCCAACAGTAATATGGTTCATATCACTTCGGCGGCTTCCGCAGGTGAGTTCACCTGTCCCAGGTGTCACATCATTTCTTTGCTCGTCCTTGTCCAAGCGAGACACCCCATTGAGGGTCAAAAATTACCGTATTTTTCAGACTATAAAACGCATCTGACTATAAGATGCACCTATATTTAGAAGAGGAAAACAAGACCAAAAAAAGGATTTTGATCTCCATGCACCCTGTTTTCCGGGGGCCTTTTTTCACCCCGTTTCAGGCTTTTGGGCTCATTTTTGGACCTTTTTCTGGCTAGTTTTTGGACTGAAAAAAAAAAAAAAGCCCGAAAACAGACTGAAAAAGGGCCAGAAATGGGACGTGCAGAGGCCAAAAAACGGCAGGTGGGTGGGGCTTCGGCAATATTTGCTCTATAAGACGCACATTTTCACCCACTTTTGGGATACAAAAAAGTGCGTTTTATAGTCTGAAAAATACGGTATATTTCAAGGTCAACCCAGGACATTTAAGCAAGGGACCTGCGTTCACTGGGCTGGCGCCATCCCCGTTTTGTTTTCCGTTGTGTTTCGCCCAATCGGATTCTCACTCCTGCATGCTAGCTGAGGAATTCTGGGAATTGAAGTTCCTCAAGGACTGACGCCCAATCCCACCCATCTTTTCTGCTGTTTTTTTCTCCTTGCCCAGCTTTTGTGACTAATTCCCTGATGAATCCCATCTGGATGGTGAAAACCAGAATGCAGCTCGAAAAAAGGTAAGGGGGAGGGACATAAGTTGGACGCGGGGAATTCTGGGAGTTGAAGTCCAGACGTCTTAAAAAGTTTCCGGGTTAGGCTTAGCGTGGGAGAAGTCACGAAGAGTTGAAAGAGATGAGGGATAGATATAGAATGCCTTCTAAGATAGGAAATTGTTTTATTGAGAACTAGAGGTAGAAACTAGAAATGGGGAAAAATGTAATTATGTATATTCTTATATAACATTATATAAGCATTATGCAGACTTAAAGGATTAGAAGTTGATGACCTTACGTGTTTTTATCAATGGTTAGATAATAGAAGCAAAAGTTAGAAACTAGAAGATTTAAGGGAATGGTTACAATGAAAATTTATTAGTGTGGAGAAACAAATATTACTATCAATATGTTACTATAATGACAGCTATGATTATTATTGTCATTATTAGTGGTACTGTTTAAAACAGCAGTCACCAACCAGTGGTCCATGAGAAAATTTTGGTGGTCCTCAGAAAAATTATTTGCATTTTTTATATGGCACTAAATCAGGGGTTGGTCATTTGGCAGATTATATTAGTGGTCCGCGGGATTTAAAATTATGGATTTAGTGCTCCCTGAGATCCAAATGGTTGGGGACCTCTGGTTTTTTTTAAAAAGTACCCAATCAAACATACTGTTCATGTAGATATTGAGTTTTTATATAATTTTAAATAAAAAGTTATAAATAAACTGATAATAAAAAGTTTGTGGGGAGCCTTCAATTTTAGATAGGAATGGGATATATTTCTGCTTTGAGGGGGATAGAACTGGTAACAAGGGCATCTTCTGGTTTCCTAACTAGTTGTAAACAGCAGGATAAGACCTAGTGAACTATTTAAAATCTAGTTAAACCAACCACTCACTTGCTGATTGTTCTCCGCCCAATAGAGTCCGTGGCTTGAAGCAAATGAATACCCTACAATGCGCCAGGTATGTTTACCGCTCCGAAGGCATCCGGGGTTTTTACCGAGGCCTCACGGCCTCCTACGCGGGCATCTCCGAGACCATCATCTGTTTCGCTATTTATGAGAGACTAAAGCAGCTCTTAAAAGATCCCAGCCGGTCTCCTTTCACCGGAAACCCGGAAAAGAATTCCACCAATTTCTTAGGCATCACGGTCGCCGCCGCCGTTTCGAAAGGATGCGCGTCCTGCATCGCTTACCCACACGGTAGGTTTTTTCGGCTTTCACCCACATCCCCAAAACCTCCCCCTTCCCCCCCCCCCCCGGGGCCTTAGCAAATCCTTGAAGGATTTGCCTCCTCTTCTTTTAACTGAATGGAGCTAGCAGTATGTTTTCATGGCCAGTTGCCCTTCCTGTCACCAATGCAGAGTTTTGTTCGGCAGATATATTCTCAGTGTGCCTAGAGAAAGAAATATCTGCCTCTACTTAAGATCGAACTCACAGCCTCCTGATTATTGTGAGGCGAGAGCTCCCCCTCTAGGTCACCGCGCCACTCCAAGGATTTGCCTCTTCTTGTTGTGAAAATCAGGTTTCTAGTCCTTATTGTTCCGAGCAAAACTTTACTCTAGAATTCTCCCCTTCTCCAGCAGCATTTCTTTGTGACAGAAAACAACTGCACACTTTCCCGCAAAGGCGGGGGGTGGAATAATTTAAGCAGGATGTAGGTGTCTTTAATACGTAAGTGTGGCCAAATTTGGCATTCTCCATACAATAGAAAATGTGAATTTTGTTGGTAGCGGTGCTTCAACGGTAACTCGTGAGATGCTTTTGTTAATTTTTAAGATGTTTTCTGGATTTGGAATTTTTTTTCTTCTTAACAAGGATGGGGAGATTTTCACTAGGTTGCAGAATTAGACCCCTTTTATAGATTTTTTTAATGCAATCAGTGCTGAATCTAAATGCAGGCTGGGATGCTGACCTTTTGCTTCTCCCTGTCCCGTCCCCCCCCCAGAGGTCATCCGGACGAGGCTACGCGAGGAAGGAACCAAGTACCAGTCCTTTCTCCAGACGGCCCGGCTGGTATTCCAGGAAGAAGGATATTTCGCTTTTTACCGCGGACTTTTTGCTCAGCTGATGAGGCAAATCCCAAACACGGCTATCGTCCTTTCCACCTACGAATTGATCGTGTATCTGTTAGAAGAGCAAGTGAAGTAGCCGTCGGAAGGCCAGACCGTATGCAGCCAGTAACAAAATAATAATAATAATAATAATAGCACAACGATTGTGGGACAGTTCACAACATACTAAGGGAAAAAAAAACACTTTGAAACGGACTTGCTGGATGTTGTTTTGAGGAGGGGGCATTTCTTCTCTCTACCAACACCCCTTCCCTCCCCCCTCCTGTTCAATTTCCCTTCCAGAATCTTTGTTTTTAAAAGGTATGTATGTTAATAAGGGTTTTTTTTTTTTTAACTTAAATGAGAAAAAGGTTCAGAAATTAAAAGAATGACTGGATTAAATTATGCTATTTAATTTTTGCGGATGCCGTTGGGACAGCCTCTTCTTTTATATGCTCGTGTTTTTATTGTGGAAAGTTGCAATTGTCTGATTGGGAGATGTTTCTCAGGAGGGTGGAACCAATTCCTGTGAAATTTTCACCGGCGCTGGGAATATGTCTAAGGTTTTCCTTTTTTTAATTATTTTCTTCTACAGGATTTCAGATTGCAGTGTTGTCATTGCACAGCCTACATATTTACATACCGAATTTATTTTTCACAAAAATATGATCAGTCCTCAGGGTACAGAAGCCAACAATATAAAAATACGCATTGATGCCTTTCTTATTCTTACTATGTGTATAAGTACATAATTAAATTGTGTATTACGGAATCTCAACAGACAGCTGAGGACTAGTAACAACTCTAGCCCAAATGGAGAAATTTAGGAACAGGATTTACTCCTCCCCTCCACCCCCCACACAAATATTAGAGATTTGAGACTCAAAAGTGCAAATTTAATTTTTTTTTAGAGAGCTCTCTTTAGGCTTACAAGCTAACAAAGACAAGTTAAATGGTGTTGGGAATAGAAGGGAGACCACCCGGTGATCCCCAAGACTTGAGTGGCTATACCCGGAAATCAAAAACACCCTGGAGGGAAGGGAGCTATTTTCATACTGGTGGCAAGTGGGGGAAACTGGGTTGTTATGGGGATAAGAGGAGGAGGAAGATGTTTGGGATATGTTTGCTGTTTAGAGATTCCTAAAAATAAATAAAGGCAGAATACAAACAAGAATGAATGAATGTAAAATTAAAGAGGAGGAAGAGGCACAGACGCTCAGTGGTTAGAGTGCAGTACTTTAGGCTACTTCTGCAGTTTGGCAGTTCAAATCCCACCAGGCTCAAGGTCGACTCAGCCTTCCATCCAGACGATCTCGGGGCGAGGGTGTGGGGATAAACACACACACCCCCCACGTTATTCCAAATTTCGAAGGCGTTTCGATCCATAAAAAAGAGACCATCGCCCCGAAATGCCCCGGGCGGCTTAAAAGCGTGACCGTCCCCCCCCCCCCACACTCCGCGGCGACAAGGACCTCGCTCCGGCACGACGCGTCCGTCCCCCGCGCGGACGCTTCGCGCGTGGCGGACTCCGCTTCCCCCGCCCCCCCCCGCCTCCTGGCACGACGCTGCCCTTTCACGAGGCGGCCCTTAAGCCGCCCCCGGCCCGGCCGCCCACCTGTCATTTCCTTCTCGCCACCCCCCCACCCCAAATCTCTCTTATAAAAAGAACCGCGGCGGCTCTGCGGAGATCGAGCCAAACGCCCTGGGCTTTAGAAAAGAAACGATCTCCTGCAAGGAAGATCGCTGGGAGCCTCGGGTGGGTGGGTGGGTGGGTCAGTCGGGGGGGGGGGGCTGGACCGCGTGTAACCCCGTAGAAGAGATCCACTGCGAGATTTTCCCCCCCTCCATGCCCGAGGGGGAGGATCCGGGCTCGGTGGAAGAGGCGGAGCCGCGGAAGGTCACAGCGAGGGAAGGAGGAGGAAAAGGCGGTGATCCCAACCAGCCGCTGCTGCCGCCGCCGCTGGATTTCCACCCTTGGAACGTTCGCTCCGCAGGCGGCCACGCGATTGGCTGCCCCGCGTTCTGAGCCCGGCGACTCAACGTTCCAAAGGGGCGCCGAACGTTCTAAAAAGGCAACTCAACGTTCCATCGGCGGCGCTTCGGATTTTTCCCCCCATTTTTTCCCCCCGGCAACACGAGGAAGAAGAGGCGGCGGTGGCGGCGGCCCCTTTCTTTAACCCACCCGCTTCTCTCTCCCCCCCCCCATTCTCCGCGACGGGGAGATTGAGATTCCGTCTCTCTTTCCTTTCTATTTTTAAATTTTTTTTTTTAAAATAATCCCCACCCCAATTCCTCTCCACCCCACGGCTTCCTCCCACCACCGTCCCCCATGGAAGACGTCGGCGCCTTGGTGGCGGCTTACTCCGGGGGCCTCGGCGTGACCGTGTGCGCCGCCGCTGCCGGCGGGGTCTTGCTTTATAAAATCGCGCGAAGGTAAGAAGAAGTGCCGGGCCTTCCAGAGAGCCACGCTTTGTGTATATATTTCCCCTCCCGATCGTGGGGTGGGTGGGTGAGACCCTCGGCGAGGCCCAGAGACGGATTTGAGTCTCGGCGGGTGGGTTGGGGGAGGGACCGGGCGCCTTTCTTAACCTTCCCCGTTGGATTGAATCTCCCACCCACCCCTTTCCCCATGCCTCCACTTTTCGCGCGCTCTTCTCCAAGGCTAAAAAGTTTGGGGTGGGGTGGGGTCTTCTCGCAGACGGGGGGGGGCAAGGGGGCAGACCCCGGGATATACATAGACTCGGAGGTGTTCCCCCCCCCCCGCGACCCCAAAGGAGGGGCGATGGTGGGATGTTTGAAGGGAGAGAAAAATCGCCCTGGGGGAGCTTTTGCACAGCCTGCCAGCCCACGTGCCTTGAGCCGGGGAGGAGTGCAGCCCTTCCGGGTTCAAGTTTACACAATCCGAGTGTGTGTGGGTGTGTGTCTGCGCGCGTGGTAAATTCAAACTAGCTTGGAAAGGAATCTATCTATCTATCTATCTAACATCCATCTATCATCTATCATCCATCTATCATTATTATCTATCATCCATCTATCATATACATCTATCCATCTATCTATTATCTATCATCCATCTACCATCTACATACATCTATCTCATCTATCATCCATCTATCATATCTATCATGTATCATCTATCATCCATCTATCATTAACTATTATCTATCACCTATCATCCATCATTATCTATCATCCATCTATCATATCTATCATCTATTACCTATCATTATCTGTCATCCATCTATCATCTGTATCATCTATCATCCATCTATCATTAACTATATTATCTATCACCTATCATCTATCATCCATCATTATCATCTATCATTATCTATATCTATCATCCATCTATCATTATCATTCTTCATCCATCTATCATCTCCCTTTCCCTCTGGGATAAGTTAGCAAATTTGTGTCCTACCTTCCAAGGGGTTTGTAAGGAACATCAGAATCTTGAGCCAGTGCCAGCCAGTCTGGTTTACCCCAAAAGGAATGCATCTTGCCTGGGGAGCCAGATTCCTGGAGAAAGCAGAGGTTTAATGTGAGATTGTTTACATACAAAGCCAATGCTACACCTTTGCTACAAGTTTTTGTTTTCTTTAGGGGGGGGGGGTTGTCTTTAGAAGTCCCATTGGATGTTTGGGATAGGAGACCATGAGGAGATCCCAAGGTGGGCAAAAAGATTTATCCAACCTGAATGAAGTTGCTTGATTGCATTTGTGCAGTCGTCGTTAGAAATAGACACTGCCTTTTCTCTCCTACTTGTTCGCCTATTTTATCCTCACCACAACCCTCCAAGGTAGGCTAGTGGAAGGGGAGTGGTTTTGTGTAACCCGTTTTCTGCAATCCCAGTGAATATGTGCTAGATTGACATATCACACTAAGCAAGGCACCCCTACAGACAAGTTAACACAAAATCAGTTACTGTAATCCTCGACTTACGACCACAATTGAGCCCAACATTTCTGTTGCTAAGCGAAACATTTCTTAACCTGAGTTTTGCCCCGTTTACAAACTTTCTTGTGTATCACCCGCAGTTGATAAGTTAGTAACTCGGTTGTTAAGTGAATCAGGCTTTTTCCCCGTGGACTTTGTCCGAAGGTCACAAAAGGGGAACAATACAGCCATCATAAATATGAGTCAGTTTGCATGCTTTAAAAAATATGTTATTAAAATATTACAATAATATTTTTGCTCTGAAAGTTATTACGTGTTTTGTGTGATTCACGGTTTTTAAAAAGGGAGCTAACTATTTTTACAAGCCTGTGAAAAGTGCTTTGAATATTTATTCAGCGGTTATCCTATATTTTTAAAAAAAGGACCCAGAAACTTGACATATTTCTTCCTCTCAAAGTATTGGAGAACCCATCATCCCTAGCCCGCTTGGCTGGGGAGTGTCATACACACCCCTTGCTTTTTTTTTTTTGCACACCTTTCCGAAAGAAAGCAACAACAAATAATACAAACCCCAAAAGTTTGTTGTCTTTTCTTGAATTACCGTATTTTTCAGTGTATAAGACGCACCTGAGTATAAGATGCACCTAGATTTTGAAGAGGAAAACAACAACAAAAAAAGTTTTTGGCCTTCGTGTGCCCCATTTTAGGGCGGGTTTTTTTTTTTTTTTTTTGTGCCTGTTTTCGGGCCTTTTCTCTGCCTGTTTTGGGGCTTTTTTCAGCCCGTTTTTGGGCCTGCTTTTTGGGCTTTTTTGTGTGTTTTCGGGGTTTGGGCCCATTTTCGAGGCTGGTTTGGGCCTATTTTTGAGGTGTTTGGGCCTCCGTTTTTGAGGTGATTTTGGGGGGACCCGTTTTTTAGGCTTTTATCGGCATGTTTTGGGGGCTATTTTGGCCCTTTTTTTTTTTCTGAAAATCCCAAAAAAGGGCTAAAAAAGTCTCAAAAACGGGCTTAAAAAGTCTCAAAAATGGACTGAAGAAAGAAAGCCTCAAAATTGAGTCTGAAAAAGGCCCAAAAACGGGGTGTGTGGAGGCCAAAAAAAATGGCCGACAAGTGGGCGGGGCTTCAGTGACATTGTTTGTTTGTTTGTTAGTTAGTTAGTTAGTTAGTTAATTAAAATTTTAACTGCCTCTCTCCCGAGAGGGGACTGGGGCAATGTACAAACATCTAAAAAACAAAGTATAAAATTATAAAAATTTAAAAAATTTAAAAAAACAATACATTCACTGTATAAGATGCACAGTCATTTTCACCCACTTTTTTAAGGGAAAAAAGTGTGTCTTATATGCTGAAAAATATAGTAAAATGAAGACCAGGTCCTGCTGGGGATGGGAACCTTTAAAAAAAAATTAAAATAGTGTCCTTTGGCACTTGTGTGATTGATTGACGGGTTACTTACGACTGCTGCTTGTGGGCATGCCTGTCCTTTGGAGTTGCTCTGTGGACTTGGACACACAGGGGTGCAACGGTTAGCCTCTGAGAGGGCTTACATGGATTTGGATTGGCTTGAGAAAAATCCTTGACTTGCAATGATTCGTTTAGTGACCGTTGATTAAAGTTACGGCCACACTGAGAAAGAGTGACCTAGGACAGCTTTTCACACTTCTAACCAACCATTGCAGTGTCCCCCTGGAGCAGAGGGAGCAAAATTGGACGTTTTGCAACTTTGCCGCGTAGTTTCATGAGGGTTGCAGGGGTCGCTTTGCAATTTTCCGACGCTTAACAATTGCGATGTGAAAACCTGGCTCGAAAAAACAGTCACTGGGTGAAGGATCTTGGCGTCCCAGTGGACGAGCATTTAAAATATGACTGCAGCGACAGCCCAAAAAAAAAAAAAGCTAATATAATTCTTGATTGTATAAACAGAGCATCAAAATCACATGAAGTATTAGTAGTGCTTTAGTAAGCCTTAGTAAGGCCACACCTGGAATATTACTGCATCGAATTTTGGTCACCGCATTACCAAAAAAAAAAAGACATTGAGACTTTAGGGGGAAAAAATGCAAAGAAGAGCAACTAAGATGATTTAAGGGCCTGGAGATAAAGACAATGGTTGCAGGATTTGGGCTTAATCAGTTCAATGAGCCACTAATTTAATTAATTTTTAACTGGGTTTTAAATTTGTTGTATATGCATGTTTTAGTTGGCTGTACACCGCCCCGAGTCCTTCGGGAGAGGAGGTGGTATAAAAGGATAGATAGATAGATGAAAAATTAGGGGGTGACTGGAGGCTTCGAAGAAGAGACTGCACAGCCACCTGTCTGAAATGGTATAGGGTCTCCCGCTTACTTAACTGGTAGCAAGAAAGGTCATAAAATGGGGGCAGATCTCACTTAACAACCATCTTGATTTATTGAGCTACTTGTAAACAGAAGTTGAGGGATTCCCAGTTTATATTAGCAGTTGGCCGGTCAGGAATTAGGCAGCCACTCGTAAAGGGATGCTGCCAAAAAATTATTTCAGGAACAATTGGCTATTTCTGAGACACCTGTCTATTTAATACCCAGTTTGTTAGCAGACGGCAAAGAATGAATTAACATTTTGGTTCTGCTTTAAAGAGCTGAAAAAAATGAGGAATCATATGATAAGGGCTTAGCTTGGGGAAAAAAAGACTAATTTATCTATGGCAGTTTATGGCTTATTGAGAAGACAAGCCCATCTTTCTATTATTTCTCATATGTTTTATTGGGTCCAATAAAAAGGAAATGCATTGAAGTTTGCCGAGGCTGGGACCTTTATTTTCTGTATTTGCAATTCAGAAATTGGGAAGAATCGCTTAGGCACAAAATAGAAGGACATTTCTTAACACCTAGCTAAGCTCTTTAAAGTTCTTTTAATATTTGCATGGTAATTTTTTTAAAAAAAATTATGATTGGGTTGGTAAGTTTTTCTGACTAGCTAACAGGCACTAGCAATTTACAGCAATTAGGGGAACTCTAATATAAAATAATCCTAAACTGACCCTTAAAAGAAATGACACTGAACCAGCTGTTGTTAAAAAAATAAACTAGGATTTGGCAAGGGTTGGTTCATTTCTCTTCTGGGAGAAAGAAAAGGGATTTATTATTATTATTATTATTATTATTATTATTATTACGTATTATTACGTATTATTATGTCTGATGAGCAACCTCCTAATGAAAAATAGCATGGATTTTTATAAATTTAATGGCGAGCGGATGAAACGTTTCGATTGATTTTTAAAGCAAGTGGTGTTTTTTTTTTTTTAATATAAAACCCCCACTTTTTAAGGGTTGCTCTTCTACGGTAGCCTTCCTCTGCAAGTTCCTTGATTCTCAAACCCTCGTTCCCCAAGCAGTAAGGGTTTTGTAGTCCCGTTTTCAAAAAACAGCCAAGCCAGAGAAAAGAGGCTTAAAATCATGCCTGTTAGGAGTCACCATGGTGGCAGAAGACATCCCTTCAAGGGGGGTGGGTGGGGGTCTTTGCTCCACGGCAAGAGCCAACAGCTGCACCCCCTGGGGCAGAGCCACATGGGAACAGGTGTCCAGATGCTGTGGAATTTCTCCTCTTGCCATTTGCTGGTGCCTGTTAGGCAGAAGTCCCAACAGGTGCTGATACCCAACCCTGGTTTCTAAGGAAATTAGCTTCCCCCATTGCTGGGTGCTATTTCTGCTGTTGTCAAGGGTGGGGTGGGGGGGAATGAGGGGGCTGCCACATCCCCCTCCCCCTTTAATTAATTAGCCCTAGCAGCTGGTCACATGTGTTGCGCAAGTGTTCATACTGAATATTTTTTTCAAACAAAGGTGTATCTTTTTTTGGAGGGGTGGTATTCCTCCGCAGATATTAACTCTTTTTGTCTTCAATCTAATCCAGAAAAAAAAAAGGAGGGGGTTGGCTTCCTTTATTTATTTAATTATTTGTTTGTTTGTTTATTTGCTTATGGGCAGAAAGTAGGAAGAAAAACTTCTTCCCCATCAAAAGAGGCGGCAAAAATATCAGGGCCGGGTGCTGCCTCCTGGACCAGTGAGACGGTTGCTAGGTAAACCCAAGATGCTTCCGTTGCCGGGCAACGGGAACCCCTTCTGAAGAAGCAGGCAGGAAGTGGCAAGGTTGCTAGGCAACCGGCACGTGGCTTCTCTCCCATCTTCTCCAGCCATTGGGCCTTCCAGAACTCCTTGGGGTCGTTTTTGGAGCAAAATGTTCAATGCATGGTGGGCGACGGGTCCCATAGTGGAGTCCAGTTTATGGGGGGGGGGGCACAAATAAAATAGGGATTGGGCCCTGCTTGTGAGACCCCCCTCCCTGGCGGAAGGAGCGTGGCATACCCCCTTGTTTGTGCAAAAATTGGGATTTAAAATACACAGCGGATAGTACAGCAAAACTCCTGCAGAAAAAGAATTTCGTTACAAATAATGTCTAAAAACTTCTGAAAATGGTTTTTTTCATCGCGGTTGACAGTTTTGTCTTTTTTTAAAAAAAACCGCTACTCTGTAGACGGATCGCAGTTTTTATTCTAATACGTTGTTATATTGCAAACGTAAAGATTGTTCGAAGTTAGTTTTGATTGTTTTCCAGAGTTGGTGAATGCTAGAAGAGGGGTGTGATGATGATGATATGCGATTTAAATAGGATTTTTTTTCTTCTTCTTGTCTTGGAGGCAATATATGACCAAATGGTGGTGTGACAGCTGTTTCGATATTTAACATGTGGTTGTTACAGTGGCAAAATGCCTACAGCAAGAAGACAACAAATTCTTACACAGAATACCCTATTTTGAAATGAAAATAATAAAATATGAAAAATAAATAAATAAAACTCCTGCAGAAACAACTTAAAAATTGTTCCACTTTAAGACTTGGGGGAACCGATCGTCCTCCCATTTCTCCTTTTTTATTTTAAGGTGTCTTGATTTCTCCTTCCTCTTTCCCCCTACCCCACAGGCCGAAGCCCACCCACACGACCGTCAACTGCTGGTTTTGTAACCAGGACACTGTGGTGCCGTACGGGAACCGCAATTGCTGGGATTGCCCGAATTGTGAACAGTACAACGGATTTGAAGAGGTGGGGGCCCGGCGTTGGTTCGCTTACTATTTGGGGGTCCTAGCAGGTTGGGGCTCCTGGTTGTCGGTGCTCACCGACATCTCTGCCTCTTTGCAACGTTAAAGATTTTTTAAAATTAATTTAAATTAGTTTAATTTGCTTCGGGGGCGCCGAGCAATACGTCCGTGTGCTAATACAAATACAAATATGTGGCACAATACAAAGACATGGGACCCTAGATATTGGTGCAGAATAGCTAAAATTTAAGCCTTTGGAAAAGCTAAATTTTACCAAGCTTCCAAGTGATGGACCAAGGCAGTGCTTGCAAATTTGTGATAAAACGTAAACAGCATGCAAGGAAGAAGCGATGAGGAGGGAAGAGGGGAACAAAAACCAACAGAGAAACGCAGGCATTTGTTCGTAAATGGTGTCGAGCAGGCGTGTCAAACTTAATTTCATTGAGGGCCACATCAGGGCTGTAATTGATCTCGGGGGACCGGGCGTCCGTGGCTGATTGGGTGGGCGTAGCCATCTTGACGCCATTCCCAAACTGCTGGCCTGATGTTTTTGTCTTTGCACTGGGTAGACCGGGCCAAAGCGAGGTGGGCTGCCCCCTTAACATTTTCCAGGACGGCCCCTGCGGGCCGGATCTGACCACGTTGCGAGCCGGATCTGAGCCCCTCCCGGGCGTTGAGTTGGATGCCCCTGGTGTAGTAGAGGTCTAGAAGGCAATTCAAATTTCAAATTCAAATTTCAAATTTATTGGTCACATACGCGGTACAATATGCAGTGAAAGTTATGCGAGTAAGAAGCCAAAATGGGAGGATAAGTTATGGATAAGGTGGGAATGAGATACAATCATGTTTCCTGTTACAGTCCTGTTAAATTGAAATTAATTAAATTAAAAACTGATTTGTTAGAATTTCCCTTTCTTCCTTTTTTTTTTTGGTTCCTCTTAGAATGGAGATTACAACAAGCCCATCCCAGCTCAGTACATGGAGAATCTAAATCACGTCGTTTCCGGAGCGGGGGCCTTCTACGACCCCACCAAGCCCCAGCAGTGGGTCAGCAGCCAGGTTCTCCTTTGCAAGAAATGCAACAACCACCAGACCATGAAGATCAAGCAACTGGCATCCTTCAGCCCCCGAGAAGAGGTAGGGATGGATGTGTGTATGTGTGTGTCTGGCTGCAGGACAGCGAGCGAAAACCCTGGCCTCGGTTTTGCACATCTGTAAAATGGGCGTGTTTGTTGTACCGCTCCTTATTTGATGGGGCTTTCCTGCTGTCTCCCAAAACGGTGGCGCATTCAAGGTGCCTAAGAAAATACAGCTAGTTCTTGACTGATGACCGTAAATTGAGCCCAAAGTTTACGCCGTTAAGGGAAACACTTGTTGCTAAGGGAAGTTGTGCCCTCATTTTGCCAAAACGCCTTGTGGTTACCTGAACCGTCATAAATACGAACCAGTGGCCGGCCATCCGAATTTTGGTCTCGCCCGACCATGCAATGGTTGTAAATTTGAAAATCCTTTTTTTCCCCAATGCCGTTGTAACTTTGACGGGGCGCGAGAGGAACTGCTCGTTGAAAACTGAATTTGCTCCTGTCGGTTTCCGTTCCCCCCCCCTCCCCCGCAAGGGATAGCGGTGTAAGATAGACACGATCCAATTCTGAATTCTCGTTTTCTCTCTTTTCGGGAGCAGGGCAAATACGACGAAGAAATTGAAGTCTACAAACACCACTTGGAACAGACTTATAAACTCTGCCGGCCCTGCCAAGCTGCCGTCGAATATTACATCAAGCATCAGAACCGACAGCTTCGAGCGCTGCTCCTCCGGCACCATTTCAACAACCGGAAAAGCGACAAGACTTACATGCAGGTAAGACGGCTGCGGCATCATTTGTTGAGCTTCGCTTTTTTGAAAGCCGTCAATTGGTTGTTGTCTCGTTTGAGTGGCGACTTTTAAGTGTTCGGCCACATTTAGAAAGTCCTCAAGTTGCCCGTTGCATCCTTGGGCTTTAAACCCGGGAAGGGGGTTTGAATGCCACCCTTGATTCGAAATCCTGAATTATTAACTCTGCTGGTGTGATTGGGGTGCTCGGTTCTGTCTTCTTTTTCGGCTGCATGTAGAATATTTTATACGAGGGCTATCCACAAAATAGACGACGTTTTCGCCTGTAGCGAGAAGGGGCGGAGCTAGCGCAGCCATCTTTGGTCTGTGCGTCCGCCGCTCAGTCTGCGTCTAGTCGTGCTAGTGGGAGGTTCGTATCGTTGCCCGTTATTTCACAGCAAAC
>JAEANM010008902.1:0-16691 GCA_017656035.1 Myanophis thanlyinensis
TTAACCCTGTAAAGTTAATCTTTACAGGATTAACCCTGCAAAGTGGGGAAAAAACAAAAGGAGATTTCTTCTAATAAACGGTTCTATAGAACCGGTGCGAACTGGCTGAATTTCACCTCTGCAGTGATATTCTTACATAGATTTTACAAGCAGCGTTTGTCCCACTGGCATGGACTCTTAATAGATCTGCTCACCTGGAAATGAAACCTAGTGGTGGCACATGGCATTGGATATTTGGTGAGAACGGAGAGTTGGATTTGGAGTTGGAATTGGTTTTTTCCCCAAGGGAGTGAAAGAATTCAACTGGATTAATAAACAGCTGTCAGGAAGAAAGCTGCCAAGGCAAGGCAAGCCAAGGATTTTAAAGTGATCAGGCCTTGAACATGCCTCAACAGCAGCCAATGCTGGTTTCATCTAATGCATGCCAACACTGCAGGCACCCAAAAGCAGGGAACTGGCTGGAAATGCATTTCTTAGTTAAACCATAAATAGAGCAAGAAGTTCAGGGCTTGGAAGTCAGGCTGGTAGTAAAAGCAAATATTACAAGCAATAGCAGTGTATTAGAATCCTTGTTATATCTCATCTCACTTCAATACAATTTCTATTTGAGCCTTAGTTTCTGATGCAAATATAGTCTCACTCAGGTCACGATCATGCAACTCAGAAAGGGATGATAAAGCTGGAGCTAGTCTAACAAGCACATTCTATTCTAACCCAATTTCCTGAATTGAGGAGATTTAGTTTTAATCCTTTCCACTTCTTCACTTCTTTTTGGGGAAGTTATCTGTCTTTTCACTCAGAGGGCAGGCAAGACAGAGACATGGACTAGCTCCATGATCCTCAAATATTTTTGTGATCGTCAAGGAAGAAATTTTGAGTTTTGTGTTCCTTTTATTTGTTCCCCTCAGAGAAGGGGAAAAGTCCTTAGCTATTTTTTACTACTCTTTTATCTGTGTTTCTTGAATTTCTTTTCAAGAAAAAGTCTGTATCTCCACAATTTATCTAATCCATAAGAACTTTACTTCCTCTGAAGTAAAATTTCCTCACAAAAATATTATAGATATTCATGGTTTTGCATTCACCAGTGGAGGGAATTCTTCAAGTAGAATGATGACATTTTACACTTACCTCTTTTCTTTGGTCCAACAAATATATGTGTATTTCTCAATTCTGTTCAATAAATCTGGTTCTGTTTGCCTCCAAAAAGTATGTTTTATTTCAATTATCCTTGACTATTATCATATAATTAATATACTCTCTTCATTTATAGTTTAGACTGTTTTCCATGACATTGTGGATATGATGTCTTATGAATTTCCAATTAGCCTGAGAATCATTGTAAAAATCCGGTGAATACATATAAATATTGTTTTGCCTATCCAGCTTTGATAGTAATTTTACCTCAGGTAACTTCAAGAATACACTATATATTCTACCAGAATTAGTTAGATTTACATTCTATGGAAGATGAAAATAGCATAGCTGATATCTATTCTTCAACTTTTCCTGTAACAATATTCCTGTGGGATAAAATAGTGCTTTCAAGGCAGAAATTGACCACAGAATCAACCAGTAATGCATTGCCATTGGATGAACCAGTAAACTTCCACAGCTGAATATATATTTTATTTGGGTTTTCCTAATCACAGTTCAACACCTTAGTCACTGAACCACACAGGCTCTTATCTTATTTGAATGCTAGTCTTATTAAAGTTGTTTATTGCCTAGGCATTAAGTTATTCATTGCCTAGGCATACCAGATATAAGTTGCAAAACACTGGATGATTATCAGATTGCAACAAGGAAAAGGTTTTGTAACCTGGGTCTAATATTCCTGTGATTGAATTGAACTCAATATAATAGATTTTCAGTGCAATCCTCAATACAATCCATCTTCAGTGTAAAGGCCACATATCCCAAAATCCCAAGGTTTTTTTTATACCTTCAAGAATATCAACAGTTATAAACTGCTACAAGCAATGGTTAAAATACTTAAAAGACATTCCAGCATCAGTATCAAAAGAAAGAACTGAATTATGAAAAACAAATATCATCAGCATGAGAAAATGAGGTGGAAGAAATTGTAAAATTGTATATGTAGGGTTGGTTTTTTTTCAGTTAAATGGTGAAAAGGAGATGTAGGTAGATTTGACCACAGCAATTGTATATCATGATAAATTACGAATTAATGGCAACCATGTGATCAATATAATCGTAATATTGATTACAATTATATCAATGAAATAAGTAACAAAAATTGTGAATGCCAATGCTGGAAAACATTTAAGGTAAATCAGAAAAATAGAACATGGAAAAGATGTCTTATCCCAAATCAGTCCAATGGGCCACTTAAGCTTAGTAGTATCAGTTATAATCACCACTAATCATTATATTAGGAACGGGAACAGAACTTGGGGGTCTTTTATATCCAAAGCAAGCACTATCTCTGAACTGCAGCCCTTCTAATTATTGTATTTTATATTGGATGTAATATGAAACAGTATAGTACAGTATATGCAAGAGCAATGATGCAGCAGTGGCAATAGACTTAGTGTCAATTGTTGACCAGGTAGGAGCAATCACATGTGTTTTGCTCCCTTCAGGCAAGAGATGATGTGGGGGGCAGTGGTTATTCTTAATTCATTCTACCTTTAGTGGGGATTGAAGGTGATGTTTATGCCTTTAGCTGCCCCACTGAAAGTGGAAGTGAACTAGGAAGCAGTACGGTTTATATTGAGGGAAGGTCAACTAATTCTGGATAAAATAAGCAAGAAACCTGGCTTAACAGCTAGCTTGATAATGGTTTTATTGGAGTGTTAGTGGACCCTGGGAGAAAGATGGCAGGGTGCCATTTCTCTATCTCTATTCTGTTATTTTTCCACAAGGTAGGATCTCTAATCTGGGGATAATTTTGATAGCCAACGTATTGTGGCACACATCCCATCAATCAGATACTAATCTGATTTATTTCAAAATGTGCCATAATTATTCTAACTCTTCTCACAGCCTATACTTGCGATGAGAAACTTGCCTTCATATAGCATGGTTACTTATTCCCAAAGATACCAGTTTCTAGCACTATTTTATATCAGAAATACAAGGCTTACTATTTTATTATCTGCTTTGCATCAAAAATATGCCTTGATTGCCAGTTTCCTCAAAAGCTCCCATCTGCTTCTTTAGCCATTGGTTTCCCAACATCTTCTGCTGTGGTGCCTTCAGATTTCTGCCTTCATGCCCACCTACCTGCCTTTTATGACATCACAGTAGCCCAATTGTTTGAAAGAGCTTCAAAGGCTGACTTTCTTTCAGAGTTGCTGTGAAATTTTTACTATCAAATTAGTAAAACTGAATAATTTATTTCCTATCACATTTGTATTTCTACAACTATAATCATAGGATGAGCTCAGTATTATTTTATAATAGAATTTATTAACATTTTCCTATATGATTTCATTGTAAATATTAATCTTATCATCTGCCAAAAACTGCATTACAATCTCTGATTCAGCATTAATGTGAGTCCTTCAAGAAAAAAAATTATCAGGCAAGGAAGAAATCAAATCTATTGAAAACCTTAGTCGTTGCATATGTCATAGATGGGAATTCATTGTGGAAGTTCAATTACTCAGTTGTAAGTTTTGAAATCAAATGGATAAATTGTCCCCTTCTTTTTCTTTGCATAAAGATACATCATTTCTTTCTTTCTTTTCCTTTTTTTTATAATAAGACCCTATGTGTAACTTCATGAACATCAACAGTTAGGAAATATATATTCCAAGTCACCAGTGTCAAAATATTTCCCGAAGAGATCTGGTGATCTTTGCCCATATATGACTTGTTTATATAAATACACAGAAGATTTCTGTGAGATATATTTAGCTCGTGTATTGTAACTTGCTCATTACTTCTTTGCTTAATGATGCTTCTGCTAGTGACTAGACTCTTATTATTATTTTACATCTGAAATGAAGGAATTCTATTAAAAGATGATCTAAATGAAGAGAACCATTTAGGAAATTCCTCACAGACATATATTGCTTAGTGTTTCCAGGATCAAATTCTTTCTACTTAGTTTATTTAGATGAGTATGTGCTCAATGTAAATCTCATCTGAGACTTAAATAGCTTTCTCAGAGTTAATTTTGTAGCTCCCATTTCATTAATTGGATTGTTTTTAAGTTGCGCTCAAATCTTTTCAATTTAGCATTTAGAAAGGAAGTGTGGTACTTGAGCAGTTTTCATGCTATTTCCTTTTTATACAGGAAGGGAGGACTTCTCCAGAGTTACTCAATGACTTGTTGATGAACATCCATACTCTACATTCATTAACGTAGTAAGTTTCTTTGTAGATTTCCAAGATTCAAAAATGGATTAGGGATGGATGGATGGATGGATGACTGGATGGATGACTGGATGGATTTTTAAAAAAAGAAGATATCATTAGTGTACTTCATTTAATGGTTCTCTGAATTGTGGCCAAGAATTTGAAGGCCATCTAGTCTAACACGTAAGATAAACAATTCTGATCTGGTCTTGTTTTAAATATTTTAAATAATGCTGCTCTCAAGTGGCATAGAAGATTCATGCCATCTTAAAAAAAGGAAACCATTCTAACTAGGCCTTGTTGCTTCAGAACAGATGACTGCTTCCCATTTGGAAGGGAGAGAGAAATATAACAGCTATTACACACACAGCATCACTCAGCCTGAAAAAAGCAAGGAATTTCTGAACCTATCATTGACCTTTCACTTCCAACCCTCCCAGCCGCCATATTAGTGCGCTCCCACCAAAATACCAGCTTGTGTTTACAGTCTGATTTCTCCTGATGGTGAATGGGCGCATACTCACGAGCACTCGCTCTATGTGCACTCAATGGGATCATGATCTGGAGAGCTGAAAATGTAAACACAAGCTGGTATTATGGTGTAACTAGCGGTTTATGGAGCTTTGTTTGAATATTTAAAAATGGGCACACTGGGCAGAACAAAAGGAGGCAAAAGCTGTGCTGCTACACAGAGGAAACTTGGAAAGCTCCTGATATTCCTTCACAATTCAAGTCTGAAATGTGGGGGATGGGAAGGGAGAGAGGCAGAGAGACGACTCAAATGTGCCCCCCTACTTTCTATTGTCAACTGAACTGATAGCACCATTCCTTTTTAAAATGGGGTGGTGTTATTAACACTTCCATTTCTTTTTCCACTTTCTCAAAGACTGTATATTATAGAAAGTTCACAGCTAGCAGACACTGAGCTAAGAGTAGCAAATATGGTAGGACTCCTTTTGGAAGGGAACAGAAACATGGCCGTGGGCCAATATGAGTGAAAGACCATGTAAAATCAGGTAATATATTCTCAAAGCTAAGTAAGGGCTCATCTTATTTGCTATATCATAGCTCAAAACATTGGCACAGATACATTAGCATTGGAAGAAGAACTTTGAGATTCCAAACTTCCTGAGAATGAGAGACATCTTCTTCGTGGACCACCTGAAGAGTATCCAAGATGGAAATTTCCATGGGTGAAGAAAAGAGGAACATCAGAGAACATCCTTGGCTGGGGAATGATCTTGACAACACTTTTCATGAACCTTCTCCAGAAGCTCAGATCAACTCTAGAAATTTCAGCTTCCTTATCACACACTCCTATGAAAGGACATACTACTTCCCAGTACGTATCAACAACTATAAATATATATACCAGTAATACCTCATGTGTCCAAATTGGTTGTGTGATATAATTTTTTTTAAAAAATAGCTCCACAGACTAGTGAGAACTTTTAAAGTAATGTGGTGTAGTCTGACTTGCTTGTCCAATGTGGTTATTGGGATATAGCATTTAATTTATTTAGTAAATTAGGAAGACTTGGCTTGATATCCCGAATTGTTTTTTAAATTCCCTGGGTACCTTTGGGCCAATCATCCAAACTTTCTCTCCCAAATCTGATCAAGGCTGTTGTGAGGATAAAATGAGACAGAAGAAGAAATGATGTAGACCATCTTGAGTTCTTTGGATGAAATACAAGTGTAGGACTTCAATTAAGACATATGTCTTCAACAGTAAAAATCTAAGCATAAACAGTCAATAGTAACGCTTCTTAAGAGGAAATATGCCTTTGATTGTGTTATCAGATACTCACACTTAATTGAAATCTAGGTAATTATGGTACATTTTCATATTAATTTCAATGGTATGATCAGCTTCAGCTGGATTTTACTAAGTTCTGTTCCCTAATTGTTAATAACCACAGACTTCTTTTAGTTCAGGTTTATTAGCCTAAAATGTTGTTAGAAGTTTGTCAAAAATATTGTTACATATTTAACAGGTTTACCTTGGGTTTTACAATACAGTGAAATTTTGAACTGACACCTGTTGCAGTCTTTGCCTTCTGACTATTGCACTCACATATTTCTTGGAAATTGAAGAAATTTCCATGCAGTAAGTTTTATATAAGTGTAAATCCCAATTAATATAAATTGCATGACAACTACTGTGGCACCTGCTGTTCAAACTCAGAAAAACTAGTGTACTAGTTAAATTACTGTTTTAATCAATGTAACAGTTTGGTATATCTTATTATGAAGTGCCTATTGAACTTCTGCATGATATGGTGAGTGGAGTTAAGCCATAACAGTGCTAAAAATGCTTCCAATCAGAAAGTGGTTAACTCTCTTCTCCATGCAGTTTTCTTGACAGCATTAGAATTGTTTTTTTTTTTTAGAATGGTTTGCTAAATTTCCAGCCTAGCCAATAGCCCTAGAATTCCTCCATAGCCCCTCATCTAATCTAGTGAAAAGAGTGACAGAATCTGGGGGCAGGATCAAAAGAGGGATCAGCCTAGAAGCTCTACATAGCCACAAACAAGCTAAGTCCAGCCCCCCCCCCACCCCCGTGAATTCCATTGACCCATATCTAACTCCTAGCAGGTGTTAACCGTTAGTTGAGAATATTCCTGGGCATAGACACCAGTAGCAATAAATCAGTTTAATTGGCCTGACATCCAACTGATTTCCAGGCTAAACCTTGCTTAGCTTTCAAGTTCAGCCAAGACCAACAAGGTATTCCCAATCAAATTTGACCTTTGAAAATATTAAGATACTTTACAAAAGTAATAAAACACAAACGACAATGCAATAAAAAAAGCAAGCCTAATAAAAATGAATGATATATGTTGAAACAGAAATCAAACACATATGTATCTGAAACTTTAAAAATGTAGGAAACAATTAGAAATACATTTTCACTTGGATTAATAGAAAGATAACATGAATGCCAAGGAATCTGTTCTGCTATAAACTGTAGATAATTCCTATAATTCTTTTTTAGCTGGCAGGAAATCATGACATTGGACTTGATGATTAAACAACTGTAATTTATCATTTTAGTATAGAATGAAAGGCCTATGAAAAGAGAGACTTTAAAAATGAGAAATGAAGAATGAAAAAAATGTTCTGATTCATATTTATCATATCTATCATAATTAGACTTCAAATTCAGTATCAACTTTTATGTTGGTACTGTTGCAATACCTGGTTCAATCAAATCCAATTTTAAACCCATTCCTACTAAGGGGAAAATGTGAGTCCTTGTCCTTACAAAATACTATTTTCAGTAAGCTATTCCACAACTTCCAGGACTGTATTAATCATATTTGCCCACTGAGATGGACAACTGAATGTCAGCTCCCAAATACTCATTCTAAATTGACTTGCATAGCAGGATAGAAAACACAATTTTAATTCAGTTCAGGGGGCTTTTATTTGCTTACTTTTTGGTTTCCCCAGCAGCAAAGAAGAGCAAATATAATTCCATTATATAAATCCATGCCACAATACTGTGTACAATATTATAAACTCCAATTTTTATTTCCTTAAGAAAGGTAAATGATGCCTTTCAGGGAAATTTCAAATACTTATATTAAAAAAGAAAAGAAAAATGACAAGCATTTTTTTTAAATAATGTAGTAAATCGGAAAAGACAAACTACAGGAGAAAATACCATAAATCAAATGTCTGTTCCCTCTAGATCAGGAGTGGCAAACTCATGTTGTCACAGTATCATCACATGATGTATTGCGACTTTCCCCCCCTTCGCTAAACTGGGCCTGGGCATGGCCAGTGTGTGACACATCTGGCTTGCGGGCTGTGAGTTTGACACCCCTTCTATATAGATTGTCCCTACAAAATGCTATTTTCAGTAGGCTATTCCACAATTTCCAGGACTGTATTATCATGTGACTGCTAGACTTTGAACCCCCATCCCAGTGGTGGAATTCAGTTTTTTTTACTACTGGTTCTGTGGGTGCGGCTTGGTGGGCATGACTGGGTGGTCATGTAACTGGGTGGGCAGTTTTTGTAAGCAGGGCCATAAAGATTAGGCTAGAAACAACACCAGAATGTTTCTTTCCTGCCTTCCTTACAGGATTAACCTTGTCAAGTGGGGAAAAACAAAAGGAGAAAAACAAAACTGCTTAGAAAATTTACTACCGGTTCTAGCGAACCTGCTAGAACCGGCTGAATTTCACCTCTGGCTATAATGCAGTTGGTTTGATTCTGACTTGGCCCACAGAGTGAATCCAACCATTGTGATTAATGCATCATGGAGTATGCTTTAAACGCATAATACAAGTCAAATACTACATTAATCATTACTCTAAATCAATCTACAATTCTCTATTAAGCAATGGTTTAGAGCAACGAGCAAATTGAACTTCTTTCCCATGTCTTACCTTTGCATGTACTTTCCACTTCCTTTTATATCAGGGATCTCCAAACTTGGCGACTTTAAGACTTGTGGACTTCAACTCCCAAAATTCCTCAGCCAGCCAACTTCCAATTCTGCTAGTTGAAATCTTAAAAGTTGCCAAGTTTGGAGACCCCTGTTCTACAGTATTGGTTGTCTAATCCCTGTTCAGCTGAATAAAGGAGAAGGGAGTGAAGTGTGGAGTAACTGAGTAATCAATCAATGGGGTGATGGGAGACAAGAAGAAAGCAAATTTGGTGGGATCTGTTGGAAAGCTTCTCCCCTCTCTCTCAAATGGAAAAATCCAGAAATGAGGCAGAAAGATGAGTTTGCAACACTGCTGGTATTGTGACCCACCTAAAAAGCTACATATAATAAAGGGACTGGTCCTTTGTGTGGAAAACAAACACAAAACTTCTTTGGCAGTTTGAATAGAGTCATCCCTATCACAATGTGTTTATATTTCCCTGTCTTTTGCTGGGTGATTGTGCTTAAAAAAACAAATGGGCTTTTTCTGAAATACGGTACATTTTATTATGCAAGGTTTATGTAACACAAAGGATGCTGATAAAAAAAAAAAACCTCTGCAGGGAGCTATTTATTCCTCACTTTCAAGAGAGATTTGCACTGGATTTGTTACAAGGGAGTTTCAAGATTCTGGCCTCTGAGACTCAAAATTGTGTGTGGCTTTCCTGTTTTTGTTGTTTCTTTCCTCCGCTCTTCACAGCATAATTTTAAAACATTATTTATGACACGTTCAGTCGCTTGCACAGGCTGCCCAAGTGTAACTGCCATTATAAGGTAGAACATCTTGCCTCGTAATACATTATTCTATGTACAAACCTTTACAAAGACAGCTTGTGAGCATTTCACAAATTATAATAATGGAACCACCTACATGTATAGCCGTGTTGACAGATCTACATCATCTTATTTTCACCTGCAGTAAGTTCACACTCAGCTGCTACAGGAATATGCATGCCTCTCCTCTAAGAATGTTCTGAGAATATATGCATGCATGCTGTTTCATACAAATGTTGAACAGCAATGGTTCAATAAAAGTCTATTAGTTGTGATGAATTTCAAAGAGCATAGGAATGTAACTCTCTCCCCATCATCCCTGCATTCACACAAAGCACAAAAACTCTAAAAAACAGCTGTGCCATTTTGGTATGCAGCCATTGCTTTTACACCAGATGGACTTTGCTTCATCCTTAGCAGAAGACTTGCAGTGCTTAAGCAGTTTTGGAGAATTGCACAAGTTGGCATTTTCTATGGGTTTCTGTACCTGAAATGCAACCTTACTTGGGGGTTATTTATATTAAGCAACAACTGATTGCAGTGCTGGTAAGGGATGGGGCAAGCTGAATTATGGGAGGAGTGGAATCAACATACTGGTATTAGATATGACTTCCAACAGTGATAGTGAGACTGCCCCTCTTTTTGACTTTCTATCTGCTGGGGAGCAGTACCTCACCTTCTGCTTAGTCCCCAGCACCTCTGGGCTGACATACCCAAGTGTCTTCAGATGGGCTCTGCCACTTTACTAAGGGTACTTGCCATGATGTGCCAAAGGATGAGTGGAAAGTTGCCTATCTTTTAAGGGAAGCCTAAGACTAGATACAGCCAGCTCCTGCTCATGGTCAGATTGTTCCCAGCCAAATCTCTGCTAGCAACCATTTCTCAAGGTCCAAAAGAATAGACAATTTATTTAGCAATAAGTGATAACTTTTGAACTTATGAAGCATCAAAAAGAGCAGACGGCAATTTTCTTGAGACAGGTTGGTGTAGTTAATAGTTTAAGACTAAATATGATGGAATCTGTCATTAGATCCCATCATATTTAGTCTGAAACTATTACCTCCTAGACCAACCTACCTCAACAAGATTGACATCTGTTGTAGAATAGACAAACACACCCTAACCATTAATTTTCATATATGGATTGCAGGCTATACTTTAAAATGTATTGTTTGTCATTTTTCAATGGGAGCTAATGGTTACTGAAAACTGCTTTGTATATAAAGGAAAGCAGTATGTGTGTCTAAGAGAAAGAACAGAACATATTTATGTGTATTGGGAGCCATGCAGATTCATTTGGAGTTGAGTGGCATCAAATCAATCAATCAACCAATCAATAGGAATTGTTTTTAAAAGAAATTAGAAGTATTAGAAGCAAAAAAAAACCATGTTTTTAAAACACTGGTGATATGCGAGTAGCACCACTGGGCAACAGGCTTCAAATGTGGTGTTATATAGGTCTTTAAAAAAAGAAAACGAAACAGCAACAATGGTCCTGTCTATACAGATTGTCTTCTTCAGACCCCTGCTCATCAATTTATACTTCCAAGAAAAAAAAATGAAGGTATTGAAACATTTCTTAGCAGAATATTCAATGGCTTTTAATAGTTACAGAAAATAAAAGGGTAAAGAGCCACAGTGGCGCAGTGGTTAGAGCGCAGTACTGCAGACTACTTCTGATGCCTGCCAGCTGCCTGCAATTTAGCAATTCAAATTCCACCAGGCTCAAGGTTGACTCAGCCTTCCATCCTTCCAAGGTGGGTAAAAATGAGGACCCAAAACTGTCGGGGGCAATATGCTGACTGTAAACTGCAGTGCTGTAAAAGCACTGTAAAGCGGTATATAAATCTAAGCGCTATTGCTATGTTCCCTTGTAAGTGTATGTGCACAGAAAATGTAGGGAATGCTTGTGCTTGATGGAGAAAGAAAAGTCCTCTGAGTAGGGAACTAAATGGAAGCAGGACAGTTAAGTGCCCACTGGTGCCTCCCTGGACCTCTTACCCAATGCTACCAACTCAAAGGCTAAAAATACACTCAGTGTGTAAGGCTTCTTGCTGGGCGCTTGTTGTAAAGGAAGGGAACCATGCAAAATTCAAATGCAAAATAAAAGGGCTTTGGCAGGACAAAGAGATTTTTATGCAACTCCTGGCTGCAGCTTTCTAAATCAAAGGGTTCTTTTCACAGGATAACATTGCAGCTCCAGAAGGCAGCGTTGCAATCTTGTGGAAAATTGCAGATACTTTAAGAAGCTGCAGGCAGGTGCTACATCCAACTTTTTGCCTTTTGAGTCTGACTCAGTTCTATAAGGCTGCAGAGCACTAATCCATTGCTTCACAGAACTGCATGGCCTTTTGCTTCTGTCAGTGCTCTGCTTCCACAACTGCATTTAAAGCAAATATGAGAGAGAGGCACTCCAGTATTCTCCCACCCAAAGGAAACAAAATCTGAGTAGTCCTGCTTTTATTGCTTCTTTCTGCTGAAAGGATAAGAGTGCATCAGCTACATTGGCGAATGCAGTCAGAACCCGGGGAGTCTTATAAAGCCCTTGGGTTCAGCCTCGTCCCCTTAATAGTCACTAATACACTGTAATTGTGAATATTGTATGAAAAAAGAGAAAAGTGTTTACATATAGTGGGAAACAACATTTTATATTTATAAAAGTAAGTGCTTGTCATGAACCTTAAATGAAGAGTCCTTATCTTGCTGACAATTGTCTCATGCCCACCAAGGTTGGAATAAGTCAGCCCTGGCACATTAGTCATCCTACTTCTTGCCACCCTACTTCAAAAGATGATTAAAATAAAACAAAGCAAGTGACATAGCACCATTTAAGCTCCAATCTCTTTCCAAATAAAATCTCTATTCTTGTATATGAGCATTATTAAGTATTGGCTTTATTGAATTAAATGGTGCCATCTGTTTGTTTTTTAATACTTATTGTCATTTTCTTCTTAAAGAAAAAGGGTAGAAAAAGTTTGAGAATACAAAGGAACAAATACGATTCCTATACTCAGGTATCTTTTCCTCCCTTGAAGTAAAATATCTGAACAATGTAGTACAAATTAATGTCTAGTCATTTTAATACAGAATAGAATAGAATGGAATGGGATGGAATGGGATGGAATGGAATTCTTTATTGGCCAAGTGTGACTGGATACACAAGGAAATTTGTCTTCGGTGCATGAGTATACAATAAAGGAAATGGCATATTCATCAGGAATCATAAGATACAACACTTAATGATAGTCATGGGATACAAATAAGCAGTCGAATCATACTAGGGAACAATAATCAGTATAGATCATAATGATACAAGCAACAACTTATAGTCATAGTGAGGTGGGTGGGTGATGGAATAATGAGAATAATAGTAATGCAGACTTAATAAATAATTAGACAGTGTTGAGGGAATTATTTGTTTAGCAGAGTGATGGCGTTTGGGAAAAAGCTGTTCTTGTGTCTAGCCGTTCTTGTGTGCAGTGCCCAAAGCATCGTTTTGAGTGTATGAGTTGAAACAATTTATGTCCAGGATGTGACTGGTCCTTAAATATTTTCCCAGCCCTCTTTCTGACTCGTGCAGTATACAGGTCCTCGATGGAAGGCAGGTTGGTAGTCATTGTTTTTTCTGCAGGTTATTATCCTCTGTAGTCTGTGTCTGTCTTGTTGGGTTGCAGAACCAAACCAGACATTATAGAGATGCAGATGACAGAGTCAATAATTCCTCTGTAGAACTGGATCAGCAGCTTCTTGAGCAGTTTAAGCTTTCTAAGTTGGCAAAGAAAGAACATTCTTTGTTGTGTTTTTTTGATGACATTTTTGATATTAGATGTCCATTTTAGGTCTTGTGATATCATAGAACCTAGAAATTTGAAGGATTCTACTGTTGACACTGTGTTGTCTAGTATTGTAAGAGGTGGAAGTAGGAATTTAGGAAGTTTCTCCTAAAATCTACTACCATTTCTATGGTTTTGACTGTGTTCAGTTCCAGATTGTTCCGGTCGTACCACGAGGCTAGTTGTTCAACCTCCCATCTGTATGATTCATCATTGTCTCGAATGAGACCAATCACTGTTGTATCATCTGCAAACTTCAGTACTTTAGCAGATGGATCTTTTGAGGTACAGTCATTGGTATATTGAGAGAAGTGAAGAGAGCACACAGCCTTGGGGGGCCCTGTGCTAATTGTACAGATATCTGATGTGATTTTGCTTAGCTTCACCTGCTGCTTCCTGTCTGTTAGGAAGCTTATGATCCACTTACAGGTGTGTTCAGGTACAGATAGCTGGTTTAGTTTCATTAGAAGAATGTCTGGAATGATGGTGTTGAATGCTGAACTACAAAGAGGACCCTCGCATAGATCTTTGGAGATTCAAGATGTTATAGGATGTAGTGCAGAGCCATGTTATCAGCACCATCTGTTAATCTATTTGCTCAGTATGCAAATTGCAAAGGGTCTAACAGTGGATCTGTGATGGTTTTCAGGTGGGACAGTACTAGCCTTTCAAAGGTTTTCATACTGTAACTACAGATGTTAGAGCAACTGGTCTGTAGTCATTCAGTTCCTTGATGGGGGGCTTCTTTGGTACTGGGATGATAGTAGAGCATTTGAAGCAAGAAGGAACATGGCACATCTCTAGTGATTTGTTGAGGATTCTGGTGAAGATGGGGGCCAGCTGGTCGGCACAGACTTTTAGGCAAGTAGAAGTTATCTCGTCTGGGCCTGGTGCTTTTCCTGGATTTTGTCTGTAAAATAGATCTAGCACATATGAGAAACCAGAGGTTGTGAGCCCAATGGGATGGAGTCAGTTGAAGGAGACTTGACTGTTGTGGTGTGTCTGAGATGGGGGTTGTGAAGATAGGTGGCTATGGTTTCCTCTCAAACCTTCAGTAAAAGACATTCAGGTCATCTACTAGTTGTTGATTTCCTTCAGCCTGTGAAGGAAGTTTGCCATAACTGGTGATATTTTTAAGAGTTTTCCACATGTTTGCTGGTTCATTTGTTGAGAACTGATTCCTTAGCTTTTCAGAGTAGCTTCTTTTTGCTGCTCTGATCTCCCTTGTTAATATGTTTCTGGCCTGGTTGTACAGCATTCTGTCATCTTTTCTGTAGGCTTCCTCTTTGGAATGCCGTAGCTGCTTAAGTTTAGTTGTGAACCAAGGTTTATTATTACTGTATATTCGCAAGTTCCTGGTTGGTACACATAGGTCTTCACAGAAGCTGACATATGATGTTACAATATCTGTGAGTTTATCTAAGTCTGCAGAGGTGTCTTCAAATACATTCCAATCAGTGTAATCAAGGCAAGCTGTATATGTGTTGCAATATGTAAACATACTGTATATGTTTTGCATGGCCTTAACAGGATTCTCTTTTGTTCTACAAAAATGAGGCAATGACAATGGTGATATAGCAAGAAAAGCAGCATTGTTGGGCTGAGCAAATGCATTTTGTTTCCAGGTACAGTAAATGCCTCTAGAAATTCCTAAACCAGATAGCAAAGTTGTTCCATTTATCCCCTGCACTGTAGTATTCAGAAGTATATTGCTTGCTTTCATGAATACTTACTTAGTTACTGGGTTATATAGTCCCCCTCACCCCACCCCCACCCCCAAGATCAGGGCAATAAGAAACATCCTACCATCATCATTTTATTCTTGTAAGATTTTGGTAAGTAAAGGGCTAAGAGAAAAAGATCAGACAAAGCAGGAGGTTGTAACCAATTTGGTCTTCCCAGTTGGTCTGCTTTTCTTGTTTCTCCATGAATTTATATGGAACAAGTAAGCTCTTGTCAGGGCTGCATAATTTGTAGCTTATCAAACATGTGACATGTCATGCTTGCTAATCCTATTTTACTTTACTTTTTACTTTTATTGAATTTCTATACCGCCTCCCTCCCGAAGGACTCGAGGCGGTGTACAGCCAATAAAAACATGAGTTAAGACCAAATTAAAATTACAAATAGATATAATGGCCAATCAATTAAAACCCAATTAAAAACAGTTAAAAATTAAAAAATTAATTAAAATTTAAAACTAGTTTAAAAACAAATTTGAAATTTAAACCCCCATTAAGTACTAGGCCAGACCAGCCTGCTGAAACAGGTGGGTTTTTAATGCGTGCCGGAAGGTCCGCAGGTCTGTAATGGTCCGGATCTCTGGGGGCAATTCGTTCCAGAGGGAGGGTGCACCCACAGAGAAGGCTCGCACCCTCGGGGCTGTCAGACGACACCATCCAGACAATGGAACCCCGAGGAGGCCAACCCTGTGGGAACGCACAGGTTGGCTGGAGACTGATGGTGGCAACAGGCAGTCCCGTAAGTACCTGGGTCCCAAGCCATGGAGTGCTTTAAAGGTAAGCACCAGCACCTTGAATCGCACCCGAAAGACCACAGGGAGCCAGTGCAGCTCGCGCAGGAGAGGTGTAATATGGGAGCTCCGAGGGGCCCCCAAATTCACCCACGTGGCCGCACTCTGCACCAACTACAGCCTCCGGATGCTCTTCAAAGGGAGCCCCATGTAGAGAGCATTGGCATTTTAGCTATTTTTTTCTCTGGTGGGACACACAGTAGTACTATAAGTTTCCGGAGATGCTGCCAACAAACAGCACTAAGGAAAAGCGGGGGAAAGAAGCAAAATGGGGGACTCAGAGAATGTTATATCTCAAAATGTTATGCAATAAATAGTTTTAAGTTACAACTTATTCCACTATCTGTCGATTATGCTAATGATCTTGCTTTCCTTTCCAGACTTGCTACGTCTCTGGGTAATACCTTAACTGCAGGATAACTTCCACCCAGAGGTGGGATTCAACCAGTTCACGCCTATTCGCTAGAACCAGTTGTTAACTTTCTAAGCAGTTTCGAGAACTGCTGGTTCAGCTGGTCATTAGGGCAGAGAATCGGTTGTTAAATTATTTGAATCCCACCATTGCTTCCACCCCATGGAAAACCTTGAAATAAGAACTCACAGGAAGGGAAAAGTATATGAGTTAGGCACCCAAGCAAAAAAAAGGATAGTAACAAAGAGGTAATCTCGAAAAACCTATCATGGACCTTCCACATCAACACCATGGTAAAAAAAGCCCAACAACGTCTCTTTCACCTCAGACGTCTGAGGGACTTCAGACTACCACCAAAGGTGCTCAGGAACT
>JAEANM010008903.1:0-16689 GCA_017656035.1 Myanophis thanlyinensis
GCGGTTGCATAAGCATTTCACTGCATATCGTACCCATGTATGATTGTGTATGTGACCAATAAAAATTGAAATTGAAAAAAAATTGAAATTGAAAAAACCTTCCCTGGATGGGGCAGAGTCACATGGCAGCTGGCGCTCACTGTTTTGGCCCAAATCGCTGCCCACATCAGGAGGCCACAGGACTCACTGAAAGTTTGCCAGTGGAGCCGAATTGGCTCGGAAAATCTCTCCCAGACGGGAGAGTGGTCCGTGTGGCTGCTGGTGCTTATGGCTTTGGCTCAAACTACTGCCCATGTCAGGATGCCACAGAACTCACTGAAAGCTTGCCAGTGGAGCTGGATCAGCTCGGAAAGTCTCTCCTGAATGGGAGAGCGGTCTGCATGGGGGCTGGCGCTTACGGCTTTGGCCCAACTCTCTGCCCATGCCCTAAATACACAGCGCTGAATTGGGAAGCGCTGAAGCGGACTGAGATGCTAGCTAGCAGCTCTGGATTACCAGGAGACCGCAGCATCCTGGAGGTCGCTGGATGGGAGACCAGCGTGGTTGAGCCGATACTAACGGTCACAAAACAGAACCTCCACCCACGCTTTAGAAGCTGGCCAGAGTTCATTCTATCCTGAAATGCATCAGGAAGGGCAACTTCCTGACATCTGTTGACCTCTCAGAAGCTTACCTGCATATCCCCATTTTCCGGGCGCACAGGCGCTTCCTCAGATACTACTACTCAGGAAGACAGTTTAAGTACAGGGCACTCCCATTCGGTCTTTCCTCAGCCCCAAGGACTTTCACCAAAGTCTTGGCAGCCTTGACCGTGCACCTCAGAGCCATCCAAATCAAGATAAATTGTTCTTTGGATGCCATCCTCATTCAGTCCACGTCATACCAACAGGCGGTGAGGGATCTTCAGATGACAATTGAGATGCTCCAACGCCATGGCTTCCTGATAAACATGGGCAAGAGTCATCTTATGCCAACCATTCGCCTGCAGCATCTGGGAGCAGTCATCGACATGAGGTTGTGTCAGGTCTTCCTCTCCAAGGAAAGGTGGGACAGCTTACAGAAACGGATCTTTCAGGTCAAGCAGAGACCCAGAGTGTCATTGGTGCACCTGTCACAGTTGCTAGGCAAGATGATATCTTGCATAGGTATAATGCTGTGGGTGAGACTTCATTCCAGGCCCACCCAATGGTTCCTTCTTCCCTTCCAAAGGGCAGGACACAGCAACACTCACCAGAGGTGATTCAGTCCCTGCGGTGGTGGACGTCAGAGGCAATCAGTCAAGGTTGTATTTTCAAGGAACCCAAGCACCTCATCATAACCTCCAATGCCAGCCTGTTTGGCTGGGGAGCACACTTGGGTGCAAGAATGACTCAAGGCCAGTGGTCCCCAGCAGACCTGACAAACAATATCAACTGGCTGGAACTGAGAGTGGTTCTCCTGGCTCTGAGAAAGTTTCAAGATGAGATTCAAGGCAAGAATGTCCTTATTATGACGAATAGTGTTGCTGCCAAAGCCCACATTAACAGACAAGGGGGCACCCACTCATGGTCTCTCATGAGGGACGCACAAGCTCTATGTTCCTAGGCGGAGACGCTTCTAAGTTCCATCAGGGCCCAGCATATTTCAGGCATGGAGAATATTCAGGTGGACTGGCTCAGCAGAGAAAAGGTGGACCAGGAAGAATGGCAGTTTCAGCCAGATCTTTTCCGAGAGATGACCGCCAGATTCAGCAAGCCGCTGGTCGACTTGTTTGTTTTCCCAGCAAACCACCAACTGCCCAGATTTTTCACCCAATTTCAGACTCTGGAGTGGAGGGAACAGACGCCCTCCACAGTCCATGGCCCCAGGTCTACTATATGCATTTCCTCCATTTCCCCTAATCCCGGAGGTCATCAGGAAGGTATTGGAAGAGAGGGCAGAGATATTATTGATAGCTCCTCATTGGCCAAGATGCCTGTGGTTTGCAGACTTGATAGGACTTTTAGTGTCCAGGCCTTGGCAGTTCACCCCAGGCAAGTTAATTCTCTGCCAGGGGAGCCTAGTTCATCCAGATCTGGAGTGGCTCCAGTTGACCATTTGGCACTTGAGCGGCAGGCTCTGAGCCAGGACAATTTATCTACTAGGGTCATTCAGACAATACAGGTCTCTAGGAGGCCTTCAACCAATAGAATTTATGATACCACTTAGTGGGCCTTCTGCTTGTGGTGCTCCAAGACATAGGTAGAACCTTCATCCGTGTCGGTTCCCCAAATTCTGGACTTTCTGCAGGAGGGATAGACAAAAGACTATCTCCTAATACATTGCACAGACAGGTAACAGCTCTTTCTATAGTCCTGAGATGCGGAAAATGGGAGTCTCTCTCTCAGCATCCAACAATCAGAAGTTTCTTGAAGGGCGCTATTAATCTTAAGCCACTGGTATACAACTTGGAACTTGACCAAAGTGCTTCAGGCACTCACCGCTGCCCTTTTGAGCCCTTACGCTTAATCACTTTGTGTTTACTATCCCTTAAGGTGGCATTTCTAGTGGCAATTATCTCAGCTAGACATATCTCAGAGCTGGCAGCCTTGTTGGTCAGAGAGGATCTATGCATATTCCAATCCAACAAAGTGGTTCTTCGACTAGACCCTTCCTTCATTCTCAAGGTGAACTCGTGGTTTCACCGTTCCCAGGAATTGATTTTGCTGGACTTTTGTCCTGAACCGGTACACAAACAAGAAAAGGAGTGGCACACCTTAGATGTCAGAAGGACCCTTAAGGTGTACATTAAGAGGATGGCCACAATTAGGAAAACGGAGTTCCTCTTTGTGGCCTTTCAACTGGCTTCTTTAGGCAAGAAGGTGTCATCGTCAACTATAGGACAGTGGATTAAGGTGTGCGTAAGCCAAGGCCTATGAGTCCCAGAATATGCCGGCACCCCGTTGTTAGAACTGCACATTCTACCAGAAGCGCTGCCACCACAGTGGCTTAGCAACCCAGTCCTCTATAGAAGATGTATGCAGTGCAGCTACTTGGTCTTCCCCTTATCCTTTCATCAGGCATTACAAGCTGGACTTCTTTCCCTCATCCAATGTGGCATTTGGGTGAAGGGTTCTTCAACAGGTTCATTTGGACAAGGGGCCTTCGGATCAGTCAGAGGCCCACCCTTGGGATGGCTGGCTTGGGTTTGTCTCATTCTTGGATTCTCTGCCTCAGCACAACGGAGAAGGGGCGTTGGTTTTACCTGATACACTTCTTCTCGTTGTGCTGAGAAGAGAATCCAAACCCACCCTGTAGATAATCTAGTTCTAAGTGCAGGCGTGGTAGGATTGGAACAGAAGCTCTCACAGTCAATCATCATTTCTTTGCCGAAAACTGGGAGCAACTAGGAAGTAAGAAGTGTCTCCAAGTTTGATTGATTCAGTCTACATGATCACAAGGATAGAGTTAACCCATTCTTGGATTCTCTTCTTGGCACAACGAGAAGGAGTGTATCAGATAAGACCAACACCCCTTTTGGAAGAAGCAAGTGGCAAACCACCTCTTTATTGCTGCTTAGAAAACAACATGGATGTGTCTATGAAGTCAACAGGAGTTGTGGTTGACCAGAGATCTTAAGTTTAGAACTTTTTCTGCCAGTACCTGTATCAGGTAAAATTCTCCTCTCTCCCCACCAGAGAATTAATTGCTTCATAGGTTGACACCTTCTCTGAAAGATTTATATAACTTTTCCCATATGTGTTTTTCTAGGATGTTTTACTTACCTTATTATGGTGAGGTACTCTAATGACTCAGAGCATCATTTATCACTGGCACTAATTGCCAGAGCCTGCTCGGAGTTGTAATTAAATATTTTTTTCTGGAGAGCTACAGGTTCTTCTAGCTATCTTGAAGGGTCATTAATCTACTTGTATTGTTAGCAGAACTTTTTAGATGGGATGCAGTGTAAATAATTATTAATATTATTGTTTATTAAATGTTATCAGAAGTAATTGGTTTCAGTTTTTTATAAAGTGTTTTTATAGCTTTTATTATTGATTTCTAGCTTCTACGCTAACTTTAGGAGAACAATATAATTTGTGGAGACTACACGTGTATCTGGAGCTTAAGAGTTTGGTTTTTCTTTTAACAGCTTTTGGAATTAACCGAAAATTATACTCCTGAAGTATCCGATTACAAGGTATTGCCATCAATTTTTCAATGTAATCTGATGCTGCTTTTCTATTTATTAAGTATTGCTGCTTTGCTTTTTAAGGCAGCAGTGTTAGTGTGTGGTAGCAAAAAATCAGAAGGAACACCTTTTCTGAATAACATTATATTAAAAGGCCTAAGCTTTTATAAGCTGCAATTCAGATTTTCTCTTGTAATCTGCATCTGTATAATCATTCTGCCTTCCCCCCACCCCCATTGCCTCATCCCAATTTAAATCTGATGAAGTGAGCAACGTCTTCTACAAGTGTATGCCTTTTAATAAAATTGTTCTTATGAAAAGACACACTGTCTTCTAATCTTTTTTGCTTTATTGCCAGTGTTAATTTTAATATTGAATTAAGCGAGATGTTGATTGGGGTGGGCTGTCCAATTTGAATCTAATTCTGTAACCAACCCTCCTTGTTTCTAGTGATAAAGGCGCTAGTCTAATTTACAGATGATTGAAAAGGTTCTTGAGATAATGAATACAAAAATCTTTAGCGCATAGAACATATTTTTGTTGTTTGGGAATTTATCTTTCTTACTCTGTCTCTGTCTGATGGAAAAAACAGTCCATGAAAAGACAGACCAAAGCTATTGAGATCAGAAGTTTCCTTATTGAAATACAGAATAGTGATCTCTTGGCTCCCAGACAACCTGTCCAAAAACACTAAAGACAGATTTGTAAAAGATTATATAGAAAGATACATGGCCAAAAATGAATAATTACCATATTTTTTGGAGTACAAGATGCACCGGAATATAAGAAGCACCTAGATTTAGAAGAGGAAAACAAGAAAAAAAAGTTTTTGGCCTCTGTGCATCTTGTTTTTCCCCTCCCTGGCCCCAAGTAGTACTTTGCAGGCCTCCAAAACCCTCTGCATAGCCAACTTTAGCCAAAAAACGGCCCCTTTTTGGCAAAAACGGACCATGTGGCAGGTTTTGGAGGCCTGCAAAATGCTTCTGGGGACTGGGGAGAGGGAATACAAGACATGCGGGGGGGGGGGGGCAGGTTGGGAGGCCAAAACCGGCTGTATTTGGTGCACTGCAATTTTCACCTACTTTTGGGGGGAGGGAGTGCATCTTATATGCCGAAAAATACGGTAATGATATTTGCATAGGCAAGAGAAAGCCCTCAACTTTATATCAACAAAAAGAGCCAGTTTGGTGCAATGGTAAAAGCACCATGCTAGAAACTGAAAGATTGTTGAGTATTAGCCCCTTCGTAGAGAGGAAGCTAGCTGGGTGATTTTGGGCCAGTTACTTTTTCTCAGCCTAGGAAGGAGGCAAGGCCAAACCATTTCTGAAATCTTGCCAAAAATCCTGCCAGGACTTTCCAGTGAATTTTCAGAAGTTCACACTGACTCAGAGGCATACACATAACTCAGAAGAAGAAAGCAATCACTCTAATCTAGACCTTGAGGCTGGTGCCTTAGTCTTGCTGTCACCTGACCTACATCCCTTCATTATTCTGTTATAGGAGCCTTTTTGCATTACCCTTTGCTGGATATGTTTATAGCATGTTACCTGGCTTCTGCTCCAAACGGCAAAGTGCAACCTGAATCCTGATTGCTTCAGAAAAATCCATTCTTAACTAGAAAAACCTACCTTTACAGATGCCTTTTCAAACTTTCATGTAGCACAGTCTATAGTTCTGAAGCTTGGGCATAACTGGGGTATCATGAATATGGCTTCTTCTTTTCTCTTTGGAAATATAGTTGTAAGGAATTTCAGAATTGCTAGTTAAGTTGTTCACTAGTCAAGTTCTCATTGTTAGCATTGTATGAAATGCTAGGGACCATGAAGAAGAGAAATTATGCATTTTATTGGGAGAACCCAACCTTGGACATCAAACTACACAATACAGGTATTCCTTGACTTACAACCTGAATTGAGCCCAAACTTTCTGTTCTGTTGTTGTTTGAGTTTTGCCCTGCTTTTCTTGCTGCAGTTGTTAAATGAATCCTTCAGTTGTTGAGTTAGTAATACAGTTATGTGAATCTGGCTTCCTCATTGACTTTGCTGATCAGAAGGTCAACAAGAGGGAATCACATGACTCAGGGGTGTTATACTGAAGACCCGGGGCCCGGATTCAGCCCATGGGGTGCTTAGATCTGGCCTATGGGGCTGCCATGAAAACAGGAAGGACTGGCCCATGGTGCCTCTGCTAGCAAAAATGGAGCTCAGGAGGGCTGCCTGTGGCCCACTGGAGCTCTGTTTTCACTGGCAGAGGGTTGCAGGAGGCCGTCGCAGCCGAAACGGAGCTCGGGAGCTCATTTTTGCTGGCAGAGCACTTGGGGCCACCACAGGCACCCCCAACACAAATGATGTTGAGCTGGCCATGTCCACCCCAGCCCCCCAAGGTCAAATGCAGCCTTGATGTGGCCCTCAATGAAAATGAGTTTGACACCCCTGACATGACTCCAGGAAACTGAAGCTGTCACAAATACAAGTTGCCAAGCGTGTGAATTTTGATCACGTAACTGGGGATGGTGCAATGGTCATAAGTGTGAAAAAAGGTCATAAGTCACTTTTTTCAATGCCATTGTAATTTTGAAGGGACACTAAATGACTATCTATACTTTAGCAGAGAGGATGAATTGCTCTTATTTAAACAGTTTCCCCATATAATAAAAATCCCTATTGTTCTTAATGCTGCAGGTGCCTATGGGGGGGGGGTTGTTTTCACAATAACTTTAGTAACAGAACAATTTGATATGATATAAGACTGATGTGTTCTCGAATGCCCTTACAAATGCTAGTTGTTTCATTCTTTCCCATATTTTTAAGGAAGGAAAAATTGTCAGCTGGAATCCTGTTAGTAAGCAGCTAGACCTTGAAATCCTTTCTTTTTCTTCAGGTAAGTAAAATGCAACATTTTAAATTGTTCTTGTGAAGAGGAAGAGGGATCACAGATTATCACCGTTTATAATGGAGTTTTGCAAAATTAGTCTGGCTTAAAGTTCATGGGGGGGGGGGGGCAGGAAATCTCATCTTGGACAAGCAGAATTTATTTTGCAAGCCTCTGCTCACACCTTTCAATTGCTCCGGAGGGAGGCTCTCAGGAGCAGAGGTTGAGGTCCTGCTGGGGAGTTAGTGAACAGGAGGGGTGGGTTCCTTCTCTGTTCCGCTGATGGAATCTCTTCCATTAGTGGAATCCATTCATTTACATCTTCCGTTGACAAGTCCTGCAATTTTCAATGACGTTAAAACATCCCTGTCTAATTTACATTTTGTTGTGGCCTTTTTTTTTTTTTTTTAGTAGCAAAAGAGCCAGGGAAATTCGATCTGGTTTATCAATCTGAAGATGGAGATGAGACAGTTGAATATGCCGTATCTCAAGACAAGAAGGTATGATAGCACTTCCTTGAAATTGCTTGACCATCTAAGGCTCTCTTTACAAATGCTGTAGCATCTGGGCAGGGAGTATTTTTTTGCTGGTAAAAGTTAAATATCCTCAGAAAGAGAGAAAGAGCAACATAAAAGGTGGGAGATGGACATTCCTCAATTCAAGAGTGTTTTTCTTGGGCAGACCCTTTTTGAAACCACATGGCAGCAACATTTGGAACTGGTACCAGTATTGGGGGGATAGTTCCAAATTTGGTGTGGTCTGAAGCAACTCCTTTCATCCGTTCATTTACACATATCTGAAATAATTCCGCTCTTCTTGCTTCCCTTATATTTATTTTCCCCCTTTCTCTCTCTCTCTCTCTCTCTCTTTTTCATTTATACTCTTTCTTCTATTTCCCTGTCCTGTTTACATTTCCTTCCCAGCTGCCCACACTTGAAGTTGTCCACACTTTGAGGCAACAGTTATATTTATATGGGTGTGGGTGTGGGTGTATACACACATACACAGACACACACAGAGTCCTCTACTTACAACCATGTGTTTAGTGACTGATGTTACAACGGCACTGACAAAAAAATGACATTATTTTTCACACATAGGACTGTTGTAGCATCCCCATGGTTGCATGATCAAAATTTGGGTGCTTGGCAACTGGCATGTATTTATGACGGTCGCAGCATCCCGGGGTCAACCCTAATCCTAACCCTTTTGAGTCCTTCTGGCAAGCAAAGCCAATAGTAACTTAGATTCACTTAATAACCATGTTACTCACTTAACAATTGCCATGATACACTTTGCAATTGTAAGAAAGTACGTAAAAATGGGGCAAAACTCAGTAACAACTATCTTATTTTGCAACAAATGTTGGGCTCAATTGTGGCTGTAAATCAAGGGTATCTGTATTTCAGTTAGAGGAAGTTATCAGATACAACCCTTACCCCAAACCCAACTACATGTTAAACACAGTTCAATAGCTATTGAACAACTCTTGTACAATAAATGAAAGGCTGTGGCCACAACTCAGCTTGAAGTTGCTTGGTGTATCTGGAATGACTGTGGCTTGAATTTTTAGCCTTTGGAAAGGAGTGATATGTGCTTTGATAAATGTTTTGCTTATAACAGAACACTTACATTGTCTTGCAGTAATTGAATATAATTCAGTTGATATTTGCTGGCTGCCTCAATTTTTAATATTTAATCTTTTTTTTTCTCTTTAGATAACACAGAGTTGGGAGGCACTAATTGAACCCAGATTAATAATTGACTGTCCCAGTAATGAATCTGGCCCCCAAAAGGAATCCCTTCAGACATGAACTTGCCTGACTTGCCTATGAATACAGTATGCCTGAACTGTGTGTAAATGGTTTTTGATTTTTCTTCAGTTTCCGAAGACAGTGTATACATATGTTTTTTTTCTAAATAAAATATTATAACATGAAAATGATGCTGAGGGGATGTGTGTCATTTATTAATGCTTGGGATGATGTTTCAGAAACTGTCTGCAATCAAGGACCATTAAGGAAATGCTTGGAAAATGAAAGCTGAAGTATGTGAATATTCTCTGATCTTTCAATGTGAGCAGGCTACACCAGACTGCCCGATGGCCCCCTGTGACCCACAGTAGCATCATTGGCTAGTATCCTTCTCTTTAGTTGACCATATAGCTATCAACAACCATGGTCTCTACAGCCACCTGCGGAATGATTGGTTGACATGAGAATAGAATAGAAATTGAATTGAACTGAATTCTTTATTGACCAAGTGTGATTGGACACACAAGGAATTTGTCTTCAATGCATATGCTCTCAGTGTACAATAAAGAAATGGTACATTCGTCAGGAATCATACACTTAATGATAGTCATGGGGTACAAATAAGCAGGCAAATCATACTAGGAGACAATATAAATCATAAGGATAGAAGCAACAAGTTATAGTCATAGTGGGGTGGGTGAGTGATGGAACAATGAGAATAGTAATGCAGACTTAATAGTGTTGAGGGAATTATTTGTTTAGCAGAGTGATGGCATTCAGAAAAAAACTGTTCTTGTGTCTGGTTGTTCTGATATGCAGTGCCCTATAGTGTCGTTTTGAGGGTAGGTCCTGCCTTTTGAGGTAGCTGCCTCCTCAGTAGTAGCCCATGACCTGTGCAACACCATTCTCCCTGAGCTTTGTCAAGGAAGACCATCCTAGCCTAAAAAGTTGGCTTTTCCACAAATAAATAATTCAGGGTGAGGCAAGAGCCCTGTGGTTGTGGTTTTTTAATGTACTGGGGAGTGTTGATGTAAAGTATTGGGAATTGCTCTGAAATGAGTCAAGCATTTCTATTTGGATAAGTAAAACAACAGTGTCAGAAGTTAGTTGCTTATCCTGAGATAAGTTTCCCTTTCCTTTAAAAAAAAGTTTCAGTTTCCCTTTCCTTTAAAAAGAATATCAATGTGCTTCCGTGTTCAAACAGAGATATAAAAGGAAGCAATCTTCATGTTCTAGCATAGACTGAAAAAAACCCAAGAGAACTAAGAAACAAGATAAATAACTATATTTTTTGAAGCAGTGGTTCCCAAACTTTACCATGCCACACTCCTAGGAAATTTTTGATTGTTTGCACTCTCCACAAAAGTTATAAAGGGACACAAGTCACCATTTGTCATAAACCCTGAAATTCCATCTCATACCCCCTAAGGGTGCAGGCACCCCACTTTGGGAGCCCCTGCTTTAGACAAACAAGAAACATGCTCTTCGATTTAGCTAGGGCAGTGGTGGCGAACCTTTTACTTACAGAGTGCTGAAAAGTACGTACTTTGTGCATGCCATCCGCACTTGCGTGCGGCTCTTCCACGTGCGCTGTATGTGCAACCGCACCATGTGCACATGCATGCAGCTTTTGCATGTGCAATGCAGGCACACTGCACGCAATCGCGTGTGCATGTGCAGGAGAGCTCTGAAAATCAGCTGGATTTCCTGCTGCAATCGCGCACATGCACAGCAGAGGCCTAAAGACCAGCTTGGTCTCTGCAATCATGCATATGTGCATGCGCATGTTCATGCTCAGCTGGAGGTAAGTTGGGCAACAGCTTGTGTGTCCAGCAAGATGGCTCTGCGTGCCACCTGTGGCACCTGTGCCATAGGTTCGCCATCAGGGAGCTAGGGGGTCCATTTCAGATATTTGACATCAAATATATAATATAGATAAGACGTTCCCAGTATGGGTGGCACTGTCCCCCATCGGCAATGGAAATATTTATGTTCATCCCACTTTTATTATTTTTAGAAGTAATTCAAGGTAATGAGCCCTTGATAGTCTCTGAGCTTTTTTTTTGTGTAGATGCTTCATTACCCAAATTGACGTAACGAAACTTCTGCAAGAAAACAACTAAGCTCTGAGCATCTGAGCCCCCTTATTTCAACTCTGAGCTACAAATATTAAGATCCAGAAACTGACATAGATGGCCCTGACTGCCACCTGCTCCTCCGGCAGGAATTATGAGTCAGAAGGGTGTGAATTGTGAATTGGGTCTGTCAGGGGCAGTGCAGCTATACAGTACTAAAGAAATAAAGTCCCAGATCTGAAAGGCCCTAAAACTCAAAGCCACTCAGTCTTGCCAGATTTCAGTTGAAGCCTGTTGTTCCCCATCGAGACCCATAGAGCCTCCAAGCAACAGGAGAGGACATCCACAGCACTGCTTAATTTGCCAGGCCTGGAAGAGTACAATTGAGTATCATCGACCTACGATAGATGATCTCCCCCAGCAGTTTCACGTAGATGTTAAACAGGAGTGGGAGAATACCAAACCCTGTGGCACCCCAAGTAGTATGGTAGGAGCCAAAGGCAGGATCTCCTGATCAACATCGACTAATATCAGTCCCGAGGAAGGAAAAGAACCAGCACAATACTGTGCCACCCACTTCCAATCCTGGAAGCTGATCCAGAAGGATACCATAGTTCATGGTATTAAAAGCTGCTGAGAGGTTCAGGTAGAACTACAATAGAGGCACTATCCTCAACCTGCTCCTGCCAGAGATCACCCAGACATGTAACCAATGCCATTTCCACCCCAATGAATGAATGAATGAATCCATCCTGACTGAATGGGAGCCAGATAATCTGCTTTATCCAGAGTCTGCTGAAGCTGCTGATTTCTTACCATCAGCAAGTTTGCTTGAAGCAGAAAAAATAAGTACACGGAAGTTTCCTTATTCTGAGTCAGAACCTTGGTCTCTTTAACTGCTTTGTTAACCCCTGGAGGACAGCAACTCTTCAGAATTTAAAGCAGGATTTTTCTTTGAGATATATATATAGATATAGATAAAGGTAAAGAAAATATGTTTTATGTAAACTGCCCTTTGAAAAACTGCCCTTTTAAACTGCCCTGTGGAAAATGTATGTTGTATGTAAACTGCATGTATGTAAACTAAAGGTATGTTATATAATACAACATTCTTTCAATACAAAGGGCAGTTTACATACAATATACCTTTTCCACACTTATAGTTTACATATTTGTGGTTCCTTATCACTGTTTTACATTAAATTGTCATTATTTTACAATAAACTTTTTTGGCGTGATCGAGTCACTGATTTTCATGGGTGGAGTTCAATTCTCTCTCTCTCTACCTCTTCCTTCTCTCTCTTCCCCTTTTGTCTCCCTCTCCCCCTTCCTACTTCCCTATCTCCATCTTACTCTCTCTTCCCTTCCCTTATCCCCTTCCTCCCCTTTCCCTATCCCCTCTCTACCTTCCTACTCGCCTTCTCCTCGCTCCCTCCCACCTCCCCTTTCTCACCTTCTTTCTCCTTTCCACTCCTCTTCCCCTTTCCCTCCTCCCTCTCCATCATCCTCTTTCCTTCCTTTTCTCTCCCTCCCTCTCTCCCCCTTTTTCTTTTCTGTTAGTGTTTATTTATTTATTTTTCCCCTATGTTATCATTCTATTATTTATTTTCCTTTAATGTTTATCTCCTATTTTTTTTGCAATGTCTGTGATTTTTCAAGTTCAGTGGGGAGATGCCAGGGAAAGACTCTGCAACCCTCCTGATACAAACTACGTGCCACCAATCTGAGAGAGAGAGACTGTGTTCAGGAAGAGCTCAAGCCGAGTTTTTGCACTTGCAGAATCTTTTCTTTTTGGAGTTAGTTGCCGGTTCCACAATGTGACCTAGAATAGACTATCAGGTCAAAGTTAAGCCTAATCAGCTTTCTATTTACATAAGGCAAGAATAGACTGGCTACGCTGTTTTTCCATACAGGTTTCCAAGAATTAGGTTTCTTTTTTCCAATTTGGGAAATAATAAGCAGCTATCACGTTTATCATTATCTGTTGGCTTTTTTTTTTCAATTCTCATTCTATATCTGGTACCAAACAGACAGGAATTGGGCCACCCTGCTGATTATAAGCTGAAAATATTCGTTGATTGACTCGACCAGGAAATAAGTGGCTCTAAGCGGTACGGTGCGTCTCCTGCGATGATCCATTACTGCGTCTTGCATTCCCGGCGTGCACTTATCCCAGTAAACATGCAACGTCCTCAACCCATAGGGGAAAAAAATAGCCCTTGTTTCCTGGTATGGACGCGAGTAAATTTAATCTTCCGGATTTGCCTTTTATAAACGAGCAAAACCATTGAATGCGTCTTCCCACTCACGCCTCGAAGAGGCATCTGGTACTTTTATCGGGGCCGTTTCCGCCATCCCAGGGATGACGACGCCCCATTGCATTTTCAACAAGGTTTTCTTCTGTGATAAAAACATCCCCGGGTCAATTTTTATGAACTTCGAGGGGAGGGGAGGGGAGGAGAGGAGAGAGAGGAGAGAACGGGCGCCGCCGATTTCGGAAGCAAGCCAACTCGGCTCTATACGGCTTGCCTAATTTAAAGAAAAAAAGAAGGACGGGGCTGTTTCCCGGAGAGTAGCAAAGCCAGCGGTACCGCGCGGCAGGGCTTGCTTCTAGGCATGTAGTAAGCGGAGGGGATCAGTAAATAAAGGCGGGGATCGGGAAGCAAGCAAGCAAGCAAGCAAGCAAACACACACTCACACCCTTGATGGTGTGTGATGAGGTCACATTCAGGCAATTGGGAGAAACTCTTTTCCTCTCCCTAAAGGCTTATTCGCCAACTCCGTGCGATCTCCACAAGCGTCTCCGCCCGCCGACCCACGTGATTTCTAGGAAACTCATTTAAACGTCAGTCCAGAAAGTTTCGGTTTCCTTTCCTTTCCTTTCCCGCTTAGATATATATATATAAAGCGGTGACAGCTCCGGCACGCACCGCAGTCATGGCTAGCTTGGTCGAGGCCTTGTCTATGTTCAGACTGGAAGACGAGCTGACTTGCTCCATCTGCCTGTGCGTTTTTCAGACGCCGGTCACTACGCCCTGCGGCCACAATTTTTGCCTGCCTTGTCTGGAGATGACCTGGATGGAAGTCGAGGAAAAATTCAGCTGCCCCCAATGCAGAGCTTCTTTCGAAACCCGTCCTGAGCTGAAGAAAAACACGGTGCTCTGCACGGTGGTGGAGCAATTCCAGATCAGCCAAGATGGCCTCTCACAAGGGACGTGCAAGGAGAAGCAGGAGAAGGCAGTTAGCAGCCTCGGCAAGCCGAGGTCTCCTTCGCCAGTGGCCTGCGACAACTGCCTGGTGGTCGAGGCAGCCAAGACCTGTCTCACCTGCATGGCCTCCTTCTGCCAGGAACACCTGGGGCCTCATCTGGAGAGCCCAGCGTTTAAAAGCCACCAGTTGGTCCCACCCATGAAGGAACTTCAGCAGAAGAAGTGTCAGGCCCATGGCAAGCTCCTGGAGTTGTTCTGCCCGGAGCATGGAGTCTCCATCTGCTGTTTTTGCCTGATTTCTCACAAGACCTGCTCCACTATCCCACTAAAAGAGGCCAAGGAAGCAAAGGAGGTGAGAAAGGAGAAGGGTGGTGGTTATGTTATCGTGCTAGGCCTGGGGAGACACAGGGGCACATTGACCTCAGCCAAATGTCTATGGGGATTCTAGTTATCCAGGTCAGGGTTGTCCCAAAGGTGCCTTTTTCAATAGATAACTGGACTTTTGAAAAACAAACACCAGTTACCTTTTGAAAAAGCATTTTGGGACATGGATTTCAGCCTGAAAAGCTTCTAGGGTGACTTTGAGGTACTGATTTGCTCTCAGTAACACCTACCCCACAGGGTGGTTGCTGGGGGAGAAAAATGGAGGAGGTACTGCTGTGTGTGTCTTGAAGAAAACGTGGGGTATAAAGCTAAACAGACCTGGGCACTCTGTAGCCCATAGGTCACATCTGTCCCTTTGGCTGGCCCAGGATGGCACCCACCCCTGTCGGTTCAACCCTCCACAAAAGTCCCAGTTTCACATGTGGCTCCTTGGGAAAATTAATTGCCCATCCCTGATCTAAAGAAATAGTTTTGCAGGATCCAATTTGGGTTGGTCACTGGGACCAGAGGTTTAATTTTCCAAGCTTTTGGACTCGCTGGAGCCTGTCCTTGGGGAACATCTTTCTACAAGAATGTGTTCAAAGAACTTCCCTGAGGGTGGGCTTCAACACAAGTTGGAAAGCTTGGAAGACTTAAACCTCTGGTCCAGGTGACTGACTCAGATTGGATCCCGCAACAATATCCTGGGACATGTAAATTTTCCTTCATTTGTGAGAAATAGTTTGACTCCTGAAAGCTTCCTGGACAACTTGAGAAGATTTTTTTGGGAAATGGTTTATCCTTGCCTCCTTCTTAGGCTGAGAGAGAGTGACTGGCCCAAGGTCATCCAGCTGGCTATTTGCATAAGGGGAGACTAGAACTCACCATCTCCTAGGTTTTTAGCCTGATGCAAGAGCCAATCTGGTGTAGTAGTTAAGGCAAGTTATCCAAAGCTGGCTTATTTAGTTTTGTGTGTTATGTGTCCATGCAACCAATAGTGTTCAGTAAAACAAACAATGGTTACGATATGTGTTCAGATGTGTTCTGTGTATAGATGTGGCAGAGGTATATGGAAAGCTATCTTGCATTTAACACAGATGTGGCAGAGGTATATGGAAAGCTATCTTGTATTTAACATAGATGTGGCAGAGGTATATGGAAAGCTATATTGTATTTAACATACATGGTAGCCATTAGGAGCAAGGAGATATACACACATGAAACAAGATAAGGCTGGCTGAAACCTGCATTGGCTGCTTGAGGCAGAAAGAGCTTTCTTCCACAACTGACAAATGTCAAAAGGATAATAACACGTAAGCTTATTTTGGAATGGAGGATAGAATCTGCGTATTTTATAGCGGTTTAGAAGAGGGCACCAAATGCAAAAACAACCACATCAGCTAAGTTTCTCTGGCATACGATGCAGGTTCCCTTTGGTTTTCCTATGTATCCATTGCAAAAGTAAATAAACCACACAAAATATACAATTATTTAAATTTTATGACTTTTGTGATACCTTTAAAGTATTTTCTATAATTGGGTTGTACCAAACCTGTTATCACTGGAAGCTGATTCCCTATTTTAGGAAACTTTTCTGACTTTTAAAATTTTTCCCATCAGTATAGCTATTTTAGTCTGTTGTAGGAAGTCTGAGTTCTATTCTGGGCATTACCTTTTTTCCAATGCAAATCTTAAATGTGTTAGATTTCAGGGGACTTGTTAATGCTTTGTATTGAGTTCTGAGACTTGTTTAGCCCTTTTTTTCATATTTATTTATCAGCTTTATGTCCCATTGCGTTCACAAAAATTCTCAGTGACTTGAAACCAATACAGAATTTTTCAAAGTTAATGTAAAAACTCTTTTAAGTTTGGAAAGGAAAACCTCAGTGTAGGGGAGTTTTCTTGCTCAGCTGTAGGAATCTTATAGAAAAGGTGAATGTGACAAAAAACTTAACCTTTTACCCTTTCAGCCAGTTATGCAATATAGATCAATATGCACAGGGGAAGAAAGTGACGTGTATGGCAGCCTGAGAAGCAATTTTGTGCTGTGTTTTGTATAAGTTGAGAGCAAATGCTTTTGCTGCAGCTTTTATTGCTAAGTGTTTCTTGAATGTATATAAAGATAAAAGAATGACAGAGTTGGAAGGGACGTTGAGTCTTCTAATCCAGCCATCTGCTCATGCAGAAGACCCTATACCAGGGGTAGGGAACCTTGGCTCTTTCATGACTCATGGACTTCAACTCCCAGAATTCCTGAGACAGCACCT
>JAEANM010008904.1:3091-16688 GCA_017656035.1 Myanophis thanlyinensis
AAACTATGGCTATCAGGTGAGTTAAAAACGTTGAAGTTGCCATTATTTATTTAGGACATGACATATCGTACATGGACTAGCAATCCATATTAACACTGCACCTAGATTAGTAAAATACAATAAAATATAAATGCTAAAAAGATCTATGTTCAAATACCAGTATCTAGGTCAACTAACCACTGAAGCCCAGCATTATTTATATTTTTTTAAAAATCAGATACAAGACCGGTGAACGCACTGTTTACATGATATGATCTACAGTTTGATGTGACCCCATAGCCAGACTACTCTGTAGACTTTCCTGGCTCTCAAAATACATGGCAAAGAAGCAGATGTTTTTACCATTTAGACCAGTATTTCTCAAACTTGGCAACTTTAAGATGTTTGGACTTTAACTCCCATAATTCCCCAGCCAATTCTGGGAGATGAAGTCCAAACATCTTAAAGTCGCCACGCTTGAGAAACACTGATTTACACCAAGATCAAATACATTCTCATTCCGCCAAAATGTGATAATCAGAAACAGTACCAGTGAATGTTCATGCTTAATTTCAGTATGGTGATTAGATATTAGAGACCACTGGGGTGATTATGGGGCAGACTAAAATGGACAAGCATCAATTATTTAAATGCTACAAACCAGTTGCGGCCCGGGTCATTAGCTTATTGAAATTCCAAGTGCCGCAATCAACTAGCCAAGAAATTGTTTAGTGAACTCAAACTAAATAAAAATAAAAATCACAAGACGCCTTTGGCTATAAATGCGCAGCTTCATTTTTATTCTGTATTGTGTGCTTCTCCTGTCCTTTTTAAATAGCAAATTAATGCTTTTTGTGTTCTGAACAGTATGTTTTGTTAAATATCAATTTCTTGAGGCTTGAAGCTAAATATTACAAGACTACATATAAAGGAAAAAAACATTTCCCAATTATGAAAATGCAGATGACTCAGATCACAATGATTTCATTCCTTGTAATGTACATATATGACATTTCTTAATATAGATTAAGAATTAAGAAATGTAGATCATTGAGCAATATATATTCATTGAGAGTTTCTCCTAAAGATTTGAACTACACTTTCTAAAAAATTTAAAACTAAAGTCCAGAGCAGTAGGGGGAAAAAAATGCACAGAAAATAGGGATGAGGGAGATACCATACCAGTTCCTTACATTAGGAATTAAAAGAACTGCAAGTTGACATTTTGAAAGTTATTACAGATGATCTGTGAACCCGAACAGAAACTCTATGGACTAATAGCAGTTTTCTTAGGCAAAAACTAGTCCACCAGATGTGAGCCATCCATTGGCATACATCCTGGCAAACTCTCATAAGATAGAATACTGTTTTGGGATGATGCCTGCTTTTGACTATGGCAAGTAAAGGCAAAGAGGAGATATCTTCCACATCCAAAACTCTCAAACAGAGATTCTATAGTCTTAGCTATAATTTCCTAATTAAAGAGTAAGGAAGACATTGTTGCTTTCTCCCAAATACAATTATTGCTCTCTCATCATATTCAACATTCAAAGCTAAGCTGTTTCTGATCATGGACACGTGGTTAGCTTTCTCCATGAATGTGACTGAAACTTCTTTAAAACATCCAAGGAAGGTGTTTCGTTAGGGCAGAGAACTCTTTATGATAATTACAGCCTGGGTAAGCACATGCTTTTCAAGGTTGCACTGAATGCCTTACCAATCAGTTCATTGGAATATTTCAACTTCCATTAGTAGGAGATAATAGACAGCTGTGATTTTGAACAGTGTAAGAGAAAGGGAAGGGAGAGGATGGTGTGATTGGTGATGTTTTACCCTTTTACAAACTGTTACACATATTTATTCAGTTAAGCTTTTATATATGCTGCTTTTCTATTCTATACAAAGACTTAGCATTAATTTATTGGTTAGGTAACACCTGATTTGGGGTTGAAAGGGATTTTATTATGAAGCATGTGAACAAAAAATAAGTGAACTAGCACACATTACAGTGTAATACAACAGAGGAATAATAAAACAGATAGCCCATGTAAATAGATAGCTCGTGCTGAGTGTATTTTCAAATCTCACACTGAGTTTGCTATATTCCAGAAGATTGATCCAGTTTGATTCAATGCAATTCAAATGCCCTGTCCATCTCTCTGCAGAAAAGGGACAGTAGCAGCAAAAAGAAAATACAAACATTTGAAAGAGGAACAAAAATATTGAAGCCTCTGTCACAATATTAATGTTGCAGCTCAGTGTTGACAGCTTTAAGATCCATAGACATGCTGGTGGAGGAATTCTGGGAGTTGAAGTCCACACAACTTCAACGGGAAGCAAACTTTGTTAATGGCCATTTTATTTTTCAGTCCCCGGGGAATTTACCTTTGTAATGAAGTTTTCCATCTTGGCCCCATAAACCAAGGAAATAAATGTTTTCTTGGTTGGTCACCAATAGCTGAGCTTCTATGCAAAATTAGAAGAAATGTTCTAATGCCCTTCTCTTTACATTTATTTGTGTTAATTATAGCTGGCATATTATCATCCAACAACTCAGTTCTTAAATTCTTAAGTCTGCTAAGTCTGTATAATTTGCTGTCATTTGAAAACTTGATTATCTTTCATCTTACTCTCAAACCCAGGGCAATTATAAACATATTTAAAGAAACAATACCAATATAGAGCCTTACGAATGGTCATCCTTCACACTGTTTGTAAACTATACATTTATTTATACTCTAGGTCAATTGCGAGCAATTAGAAAAGGAATGGAAAACCAAGTATTAACAGGTCAGTGGCATCCACTACAACTGAAATTCTGTTTCCATTATGATTTTTAAAACAACAACAGTATTGTGAGATTTCAGAATTTTCAACTAAATGTTGCAAGATATGGCCACATAGTCTCTCAGTCAGATTAATAAAACTTGTGCAATTATTTCAAAACTACTTGAAATTGAAGCTACTTTTTAATAATTGGTAGAGAATGCCCAAAGCCTAAACATTTTGTCAGTTCCTTGTTGCAGATTCTGTTCTCTTAAGTCACAACTATGTTCACAGATTCTTTTAGTGAAGAACAAATGTTTTTCACCAGTTCAAAATAAAATTGCTATGTACTAGAGGACAATTTCCAAGAAAATGAACCCAAGGTGATTTACTGCAGAATAAGCCTATTACATAAAAGTACAATAGTCCCTGAGTTAGGGCCTATCATTTAAGCAAAGTGTTGGAAGTAAATAACACAAGTTTAAAGAAAAATATGCCATTTTGGGGAAGACAAAATATATAACAATAGGAAAGGTTTTATACATTACTGTCTCTTGCCCACAGAAATAAAACAATGAAAAAGATAAGGTAAGATTTATAACAAACTCTCTTTTGTTTATTCTAATGCTGATAACACACTGTTTATACCTCAGATAAGAGTTATTTGTCCTCATTTCTTTATCAATATTCCTTGCAATACTGCAACAACAAACTAGGGAAGAAAAATTCACGGAACTGGAAAGTAATAGAACCCTCCTTAAATTACTGGTTTATAGTGTTACACCCTGAAATAAAACTTGATCTTTGCCATGAAAGATACTTTAATTATTCTATAAACAATCTCACTGCAATGGCTGCGTACTTGGAAAAATAGGGTAAGAAACGAAATGGTCTACAAAAAAAATTAAAACTCTTTTAGTTTATATTATGTAAAGTTTATAGAAATAACATATGAACAAAGTTTGAAAATTCAGAAAAGTCTTGCATAAATGCAAGATGATCACAGTAAAATATTATAATTTAAGCAGTATTTCAATAGCTGTTGATGCTTCAATATCACTTAAATCTGCTTAGGCCTAAACATATTTCTGATCATATCCACCAGCTTGCTAGATATCTATTTTGTGTATATCTACAGACAAGGTGTATGTACTGTATAATAAAATGTGCTTTTCAGCTTTTTGTAAACTATGCAGAGTGTTCATGGCATAAATTCATGCTATACTGTAAATGTGTCTTAAGTCTTTGATATAATGATGCAGCAAACACTGCCAGTTTTCCACACAACTGGTAAGCCAAATAGTACATCATGCTTTTGGGGAACAATCCAGAAAATCATTGCCATAACTGCAGATTATGAACAAAAGCAATCAGCCAAATGCTCAACTGACTCCTCTCCTGAGATAATTATCATTCACCTTACACCAATCTCACATTTCCTTTAAACCAGAGGTCTCCAAACTTGGCAACTTTAAGACTTGTGGACTTCAACTCCCAGAATTCCTCAGCCAGATTTGCTTTGGATTCTGCGAGTTGAAGTCCACAAGTCTTAAAGTTGCCAAGGTTGGAGACCTCTGGTTTAAACAAACTTACTTTTCTCAAATCATATCCAAATAACTATGTGTGAGTGACAACTAAGTACTTGATTTGGAGCTCACCAGCTACTTACAACCCATCCTTGAAATTATGACTCCAGCCATCAGCCCATGATCATGTGAATCACCTTTGGGGCACTAAGCAACTGGCTTGTGTTTACAATCAGTTGCAGTGTTCCACAATTACATGATTGTGACTTGCAATGTTTATGTTTTCTAGCAGAAAATAGCAAAGAACATCCATTGGGTATGCTGGACTTCCTTAAAGACTATGTGATTTTCTTAACAACCACATGTTTCACTTAATGACCATGGTGATCTGCTTTATGGCTGACAATAAAATGATCATAAAATTGAGTATAGTCATGCTTACGATGACAATGACTTTCAATTTGACTTTCAGGTTCCATTGTTGTCATACATCAGAAATACATACATGTATTTCTTGTTACACTCCAACAGCAAAATCTGTCACTTTTTAAAGGTTTATAACAAGTTTCCTGAGTGGCAACTGGTTTTGCTTGGCAAACGTAAGAAACAGAATCATATATTTCATAGAGTTCTTCCATTTAAAAAGGACAGATTTGTGAAGAAAGGCTATCTTCCTTTGGTGTGGAAGCTTTCTGAAAATTAAATGAATCCAACTACTGGTATTTATAAATCAGTGGAATAAAATAAATTAACATGACAGAAATAGATGTATGCATGCATTTGTGAATCTGTATTATAATTTCCATTGGTTGGCAGAGATCAGGTTCATTATTCTTTCTTTTGTTGTGGGATTACATACTGTATTCATACCTTTCCTAGAGCTTCAGTTATATTATTAAGCTTATATTTTGACTTCAATTTCTTCATAGAATTTAAATGATGACACTTATTATGGTTAAGCATGGTACAACCTGTTATATCACATCTTGGGTGACTATCTTTAGAAATAAAAGAAACAAGCCCTAAACATTTCTTTTCTCAAGCTACCTTTATGTAGCAATAGGAATCTTTGATAACATTCAATATCAAATGTATGCAAACACTCAGGAAAATCTGAAAGGGGTCAATACTTTATCATGGAACTCCCTTCCCATGATCAAGCACAAACTCCAGTCACATTAAGTCTGTCATCTGTACCTCTATAACTGTCTGGTTTGATTCTGCAAGCCAATAAGACAGACACAGACTACAGAGGATAATCAGAACTGCAGAAAAAACAATTACTACCAACCTGCCTTCCATTGAGGACCCTGTACACTGCACGAGTCAAAAAGAGGGCTGGGAAAATATTTAAGGACCAGTCATATCCTGGACATAAACTGTTTCAACTCCTACCCTCAAAACGATGCTATAGGGCACTGCACACAAGAACAACTAGACACAAGAACAGCTTTTTCCCAAATGCCATCACTCTGCTAAACAAATAATTCCCTCAACACTGTCAAACTATTTACTAAGTCTGCATTACTATTCTTCTTCTCATCGTTCCTATCACCTATCTCCTCCCACTTATGACTATAACTTTGTTGCTTGTATCCTCACAATTTATATTGTTTCCTAGTATGATTTGATTGCTAATTTGTACCCTATGACTATCATTAAGTGTTGTACCTTATGATTCTTGATGAATGTATCTTTTCTTTTTATGTACACAGACAGCATATGCACCAAAGAAAAAATTCCTTGTATGTCCAATCACACTTGGCCAATAAAGAATTCTAATTAAAATCACCCTGCTCTCAGGACTTACATTTTTCATAGATTGTAACATTAAAGAACTCTTTAATGTTAACACATACAAAAAAACCTTTGCAATGGCTATTTAGTGATGACATTAACAGCACACATCCAGACAATGCTGCTGACTAACTATTGAAGTGCATACTTGTAGGATTAATTCTTAAAAAGAGCAGTATGTGCAAAACAGTCATTGTAGATTCTTTTTCCTTGGAAAAATCCATACAGTTAACCTTAAGAATTAGACCTAGGGCAGGTTCTTATTACACCTTGCCTTACATACCGGTAGAAGAGCACTAATTAATCCTTCAAGTCTAAGCTCAATTGCAGATAGCAAGAGGTAACCAAACAAATAAAACTCTAAATTTCTATTTTTAGATCTGCCCTCTACATCAGTGGTGTCAAACTCAAGGCCCAGTGGCTGGATCCGGCCTATGGGGTGCTTAGATTAGGCCCACGGGATTACCCTGAAAAAAGTGAAGGACTGGCCTGCCGTGCCTCTACTAGTGAAAATGGAGCTTGGGAGGGCCACATACGGCCCTCTCAAATTCAATTTTTGCTGGCAGAAGGTTGCAGGAGGCCATCACAGCTGAGAACGGAGGTTGTGATGGCTGCATGTGCTCTTCATCTTCACTGGCAGAGGGTTGCAGGAGGTTATCACAGCTGAAAATGGAGCTCGGGAGCCCGTTTTTGCTGGCAGAGTGCTTGGGCCACCACAGGTGCCCCTGACACATCAAATTGGCCACACCCACCCTGGCCACGTCCACCTTCTATCCCGAGATCAAACACAACCCTGATGTGGCCTTCAATGAAATCGAGTTTGACAGCCCTGCTCAATGACAATCAATGTTCATTCTGATCCCACCTACAAACAATGAAAATACAGGTAGCCCTCAACTCACAACTATTTATTTAGTGGCTGTTTGAAATTACAACAGGATTGAAAAGGGTTACTTATAACCAGTTCTTGCATTTATGACCATTGCAGGACCCTTATGATCACCTGATCAAAATTAGGGCATTTGGCAATCAGTGTGCATTGGCAATGGTTGCAGTGGTAGAGGTTCATCAACATTTGCAACCTTCCCAGCTGGCTTCAACAAGTAAAGTCAACAGAGGAAGTCAGGTTCATTGAAGGATGTCATGACTCATGTAACAACTGCACTGATTAATTGAACAACCATGGTAAAAAAAAAATGTCATAAAATTCAGCACAACTCATTAAATACCCACCTTGCTTAACAATGTCTATGGAGATTTTCAATCATCCAGGTTATGGTTGTCCCATATTTTCCAAAGGAAAATTTCTCCAATTTTGGGGGGGGATTTGTGATCCAGGTTGTTCAAAAATCAATGACCTGCATCAGCATTCCCCATCCTTTCCAGGTGGGTGACCTGCTGCAGGGGGAGAGGAGGGGATGGTTTTGGGTGAGTGGGAGATGTGCTCATGCGCATATGTGCAGTTTCATTTGTGTGAGCAGCAGGCGCACCCACCCACCGCTCGCACAAGTGGGCTGCTCACACAAATGAAGCTGCATGCATGCATATGTGCGCCAGCCCAACACTCACACAGCCTGGTTGCAAATAGGCCACGGCCCAGTAATGGGCTGTGGCCCACAGACTGGGGACCCCTAGTCCTGGATGTTTGAGAGTCTTCTTAAGAATTCTGATCTACTAGAAGATAAGCTAGAGTGACCTTGAGTGGCTAGTCACTCTCTCTTAGACCCAATTCACCTCACAGGGTGGTGGTTATGGGGACAATAAGAGAAGGAATGTGAATTAGATATGTTTGGTGCTTTAAGTTATTTGTAAAAATAATATAGGCAGGATATAAATAAATATATGCAACTAAATTATTATATTTAAAGATGTGTATACTTGCAGAACTCCCTCACAATGCATGCACATCAAACAGTTGTTTTTTCCAGCAACTGTAAAATTTGATGGAACTCTTAAAAAAAATTAGATTTCCCAGATATTTAACAATAATTATAGATTTTTGTAATTATTCAGAATACGTTAAGTATTAACATATCATTCTCTCTATATATAATTACATTAAAGAAATAGTTTAAAGAGGCAGGGAATGTGAACAGAAAAGCTAAAAAACAAGAATATGCAATCTTCTGCAAATGAATAAAAATACTGTAAAACACTAGTGAAATAGTTCAGGAAAAAATGAAAATGTGCATTCTGATGACTGGGTGTCACACCACATACAGCTTAAATGTTTGTTAAAACATTTATAACATACACATGACTTGTTACATAGTATGAATTATAGGAAAAAGAAACTTTTTCTCTCTTCCTCACTTGTATATGTACAGAGTAAGCTCAATTCCCAATTTCATTCAGTTTTACTTCCTCTGCAGACTTACTGTGAAACCCAATAAAATGGAGATAACAGCAGAAAGATCAAAGGTTCAATCATCACAATATATAGGAACTTTATGAACAGTTATTCAGAATTTCTTTGGGCCTAAATCTACCAAACATTGCAATTACAAACAAGACTACATAACAATTACTACAGTATGGAGAACTTAGATCTTTCAGTTTTGCAAAGTATATTACAGTAGCTTACATGTTACTCAGCCCATTTCACCTGATCAGTGTTATCTTCTCTAGTATTTTAAAAGCAAAAATGCTCCCTTACTTTAGACCTCTGTAAAAACAGCAACAATAGCATTATTCCTGTATCTTCTGACTAAACTCAAACTTGGAAGTCACTTCTACAATATTTATGCAGTGTTCCAATGTTATTTGGTAACTATAACAGCAGAATCAGGTTTGTGATGTCACAGCAAACCCTATATACTGCAGGTAGTTTTCTGGTCTCACTCAGACACTCCTAGTCCTAGATTGTTGGTCAATCCAGATGGAAATTCTGGAAGGTGAAATCCGCCACATCTGAAAGCCATAATGATGGAAAAGAGATCATGAGTGGTGATTTATTCAGAAATCACTCATACTCAGAGTTCCATAATAAGTGAAAAATAAAGATAGGATACAGAGGGCAGCCAAAATATTTTAAACTTACAACTAAAGTTTAATTTAAAAAAAAAACCACAAAAGGATTTTTCTCTTTAGTGATTAAGATTTCAACATACTTTGGAAACAGTTTTGAACAGCAAAGACCTTGACCTACAAAGTTACTGAGAAGTTGGCAGGAAAAAAAAATAATGTGTAATAAAAGAGTAAGCTATAAAAAATGCTGAGCAGGTGAGTCTTACTGTAAAAGCCTCTATAAAAGTTCTTCCACAGCATATAATGTTCTAAACATTCTTCTTGCTTGTTATACCTTATTCTACAAATGGAATAGATTTAGAACATTTAGAGTAGCCTACAGGCCTAAGATCAAAGATCTCTCTGATTTTCAAATCAACATAAATTCTGCACTTCTTCCTTCATGTCCATTTTCTTCCATTTTCCTTTTTGAACATTTCTCTCTCTTTGTTTCCACCTTTGCATCTCATGAGGTGCTCCTCCTGGCTCCTGGTGCTCAAGTTTCATGCACATCCTTTCATTCCTCTCCTAGATGAAGAAGATTCTCAACTACTCACTGTTCTCTGTTGGATAGACTACACTTAGATAGGCCACACTCTATATTGCATCCAGTTCTGGGTCTAGTGTTTTAAGAAGGCTATTGAGAAAAAGGAACATGTCAAATGATATCAACCAAGAAAATAAGGGGTGTAGAAAGAAATGAAAAAAAAATATGAGGAATGGTTGAAGGCTCTGCATATTTTAATCTGAAGAAAAGGAGGTATGATAGCTATCTACAAGCATCTGGAGGGCAGTCAGGTTGGGTAGAATTGTTTTGAGTTGTTAGAGAAGATGGGACCAAAAACAATGTGCATAAATTCACAAAAGGAGATTTTGGTTGAGCGTCAGGATTATTTTTTTCAAAGAGAAAGTATAATCAGACCACTATGGGAGGGTCATAGAATCTCATTTTTCAGATGTCTAAACAGAGGAGCAATGACCATCAGGCAGGGTTATTGTAATGGTGAATTTCTGCAGTGAACAGGTTAAAGTCTATGATTTTACAATCCTGCTTGTTTGACTTTTCTTGGACTGAAGTACTGAACTTAAAGCTTCAAGTACCGCTTCAAAATTCTCTTCCAATTTTTTGTCCAAATTCTTTCCAGTGTTACACCCTCTGGAGCCTAACAGCTTTGTGCAAGAATAAGGATCTGCTACATGAAACTCCCTTAGAAAAGAAGCTCACGGAATTTAGAAGTTATAAGCCACAAGGTGAAAAATGGAAAATGTAGAAGGAATGGGAGAAGTCTGAATATTTCCATTTTCCCAATCTTCCATATCCCCAACCAGGACTCTCAGATGCTTCTCTTTAAATAATTGTCAATAGTTTAAATAATATACTTGCTAGCTTATTAATGATTTTATTTCTAATTTTCATTTGATCATTCTGCTTCAAGAATTAGAAGTCACTATGCTCACCTGATGCCTATGTTATTTTTTTTTTTAGTTGTTATTCCTTCATTTTGCAAATCTCGTTGTAAGTCTGGCACCCAGATTAAAACACAATAGAGTGACTACTTCGTTTGGGAAAAGGCAACTTCTAAATATAAATCAGTTTAGGTAGAAGGTACCCCTGAAAGATTTTAAGTACATCTGACAATAAACATCACTTTTTGGTTTCCTCACTTCTTGCTACATCTTTTTCTAACCCTGATCCTAGTCTGAATTCTCACCAACCCCTTAGCTTTAGATCAGGTTTCTTAAAATTAATATCATATATTTTTGGCTACGCATAGAGATGTGTTTTATTACATTTGGAAGTCTAGGCAACTAGATAATTACAGCCTTTCTAGAGGTGTTTGGGTTACACGCAAGAGTGGATTTATAGAAAAAGCAATTCATAACAAGTTCTTAAACAGCTGACTTTTTATTTTCTTAATAAGAAATAGACAACCTGTTTACTCTCTTCTGTTGATCTTCCTTGGCATTAGTACAGAAGTTTTTTTTAATCATTTTTTCTCTTGAGTTTTACTTATCTCAGAGAATAGATTTAGTCACCTGCTGTTTTGATATTGGAGTCAATCAACCCTTCCTTATGCGTGACCAGACAGGTATAGCAGAACACTGTCGGTATTATTTCACTGTGCATATTACACTGTCCATAGCTGCTTATTCATACCTCTTTATTTATCCCTCTTTACGACCAAATCTATTACCTGAAATTCACAGCCATACAAGCCTGCCAAAATCTTAAGTGTAAGTTGCAGAGACTTTTGCAACAAAAGGAAAAATTATGAAACACACGAGAAGCTAATATATCCAATATATTTAATAAATTAATAAATACCTTGAAATTGATCTGTGTTTTTTTCTTGGTCCCAGCCACTTCTTTATGCTGCCCTGACCTACTTTCTGGAGTATTATACAGTCCTAGCATGCCATTCAAAAGTTGACTGCATCTCTTGCCTAAGAACAAGATCCAGGCTTTATTGAGGTTCATTAACTTTCTTACATTACACTCTTTTACAGTTTTCAAAGCCCCACCATAGAGACAGCAAGGTTATTATTTGTGATTATTTTTGAATGGGTGGTGGTTAAGGGGCATACTAGAAATTGGGCCAGTGTTCTCATCTTGATAGAGTTAAATAGCAACATGATTTTCCAAAGCTCCAAGATCTGTTTTGTCTTTTTAATCCCACTTTAACAAGCATCATCTCCTCTCCTGTCCCCTTCTCTCCCCTCCCCAATATGTGACCTTGCCCATTCCAATGATATTATGGTTCCATAGACCCTGGAAAATTAAAGTACAGCATTGAATGGCTACTTAGTCCTGACTATATCAAATTCCAATAGAAGAGAATATTTGTAGCTCAAATGTAGATAATTGTAGATACCAAAACACCTTATATCCTACTTGCTACTCCTTTGGGAATCCAAGTAAAAATTGTAATTCCTTACCATTAAACCAATATACCTAATAGAGATATGTGGAACATCAAAGAAGCAGAGCACCACCTTGAAGTAAAACCACAAAGGGTCCACTTACATCAGTTGTGGAGCAACTTTGCTATTTACATTTGACTGGACTGATCAAAATGGTTTCTGAGCACAATCCATTTTATTTCAGGGTTGGGGGACCTGCCAGCTCAGCAGATCAGCTTTATATCAATGCTTTACAAGAAATAACACATTGTCTGCTGCTGTGCAAAGCTAACTGTCAAGGTGCAATGTATCTATTTTGCATGTATCATACTTATTTAATCAAAGTTAATATATCACACCTTAACCAGTGTTAATGCATTTAATTCTGAAATCTCCAAAGCAGCTTCTCCACATTAGAAATTTAAGAGGGAGAGATGGCTATTCAAGCAATTTAAGATACAGATAGGTATTCAAGCGGTTTGTTACTATTTCTATGATTCAAGGACCATGAACCATTATTATAGGCAACAGAAATATTTGGGACTTGCTAACTTTAGCAAATTTTAGGTTATAAAATAAGTGAGTCCAAGCAGACATTTAGACAAGTATCAAAATATGTTATAATAGAACCACACATTATGCCATCCCACTTGAAAACTGCTTATTCCTGTGTGTATGTGTGTGTGTTCTAGTATACTTTCTAGTACTTAGAGAAAATATAGTATTAGGAAGGTAAGTTGACTATTATACTCTTGGTAAGTTGACTATTTGAACTTTACATCAACAGGACAAATAACCCCAAATCATCTTCATTTCTGTCCAATCAGGAACACTGACAAGCAAATGATAATGATAATCCTAACCCCCAGCCCTGGGCCTGTCCATGGAGAAGAACTACAATGCTGATCTGGTCCTCAAAGAAATCCAGTTTGACACCCCTGTCCTATATGGTTCAGGGCCCAGGTACCTAAGAGACTATCTTTCCCACATAGATTCTCCTTACTGAATCCAGATGATCAGGAAGTGTTTGCTGAAGATTCTCTTCTAGTACCCAGATGCAACAGGATTGGGTCCAATGGCCAGTATTCTCTTCCTTCTTTTGGAGAAAGCTTGCAAAAAAGAAGTAATTCTTTTAGAACACCTTTGGGTACTGATCACTGGGGAGTCTCCAGTGCCAGAAAATATTTATTATTAAAATGCATTATATTACACTATATCATATGCTATTTAATTTTAAAAAATAATTTGGATATTGTACTTTACTTGAATCCTAATGGGCTAAGGCAGTAAGATAAATTATGCTAATTAATAACAAATATATTATAGGGATGGACACTAATTCAGAAACTGAACATTCTGGAGAACTCTAGAACACTCCCTTCCTCCTCCAGTCCATGACAAACCTCCCCTTCATGGGACAATTTGGTGGTTTTCAGGAATAAATGTGATTTGAACTGCTTCAGAAGTAGTCCAATTCCAAAATGGGTCTATAACACCAAAGCATTCAAGCCTTTCTTTTGGCCACAATGCATGGAAATCCCGAGCATGATAAATTAAGTATCCCATAATAGAATAGAATAGAATAGAATAGAATAGAATAGAATAGAATAGAATAGAATAGA
>JAEANM010008905.1:0-16687 GCA_017656035.1 Myanophis thanlyinensis
GGCCAAAGAGGAGATATATGGATGTGCTAAAAGAGGACATGAAGTCAATTAGGGTGAGAGTAGAGGATGCTGAGGATTGAGTTAGGTGGAAAAAGATGATTTGCTGTGGTGACCCCTAACAGGAACAGACGAAAGAAGAAGAAGATTAGAACATTCTGAAAAGCATGGACGTATTGATGCTTGTGTTCTGTTATATTTATAAGAAATATAAACAGATCAATATGCTTTCAAAAGTAAACCATATTCAAGATCTGGATAGAGATTTTTCTGGATAATTTCAAGAACTTCACTGGGCAAGGCAGAATATGAATTATTCTAAATAATTCCAGGTAAGATTATATCCACCATTTTTTTTCACATAGACATAAATATTCAAGCCCCTTTTAATATTCTGATTTTTTTTCTTTGCTTATATTACAATTAATATTGTAATCACTCCATTCTGAACATATCTCAAATTAAAAACGTATAAATGTTAATTTTAGTGTCAGGATTTTTCATTTGGTACAATCCCAATGCATTTGTAGAAAGAATGAATGGTGGCTTCAAATTTTGAGAGATCATAAGTGGGCTTACAAATGAGTAAAGGACAGGACTACTCATACACCCTTTCCATACAGCTCTTTCTAACCACCAAGCATTTAGCCTGAAGGACAGGCTTCTGTGGAATACAGTGCAGCTTGCTGTGTGTTTTGAGACTCCAGATGGCATGGAGAGCTATGACATTTAAAATAATCCATGTTCAACTTACCTTTAGGCCTCCCAGCTGAACATGTGGAGAGCAGAAAAAGAGTACAGGGCTGTTTGTGAAAACCCAGAATCAGGCAAGAGAAGTTCAAAGAAGAAAATATTGTGGTGTTCTTGAACTTCCTTAGTTAAGAAGTGACAGAGGGCTGGGTTTAAATGCATTTATCCAGCCACCTTGGCTTCTCATACCTCAAGCCAACTTCAAGGGAAAACCTCAGGCCAAAATTCTTTTCATGTGGCTTTTTCAGGAGTGATGTTCGTGTCTCCACAGAGTGGAAGTCTTATGCTTTGTAGAAGAATTCTTTGTTCACTTAGAGAAAGTCAAAGAAATGGTCTATCCAGTTCCTCCATTCATGAATATGTTGGAGAATTTTGAAAGGACCTTTGGGCCCACTTCAGTTCAAGTCTTCATGCAGTTTTTATTACATTGTTTACTATTGTAAACTGCCAGGAATGGGACTGGCAGAAACCAAACCAAACCAAACCAAACCAAACCAAAGACACAAAAAAGCTTACTGAGAGATAATGTGCTGCTCTTCCACATGCATATGATCTTGATCTTTTTCCTTCTTCTCTTTCATATTAACATTTACTCATAACAGTCCAATTGACATGGACTTCCAGAAATAGAAAAAGAGTATTTTTTTTCTTATTTACTCTTTCCTCTATTACTGGTTTTAAGGAAAATGTGGCTTGGTTATTTTTTTTTTAAGCTTAGCATGACCCATGAACTCAAACACTGTAATTTATAATTTATGGCTTACTATGTTTTATGATTGGCAGTTATGATTTATTACATACATTATGACTAAATTAACTAGTATTTATCATAACAAGTGAGACTATTCACTAAGTATTTGTTTACAAAGAGCACAGAAGTAGAAATTGTGAAGTGGAATAGCAGAGGAACTAAGGATCAGATAGCCACAAATGGCCACCCTCTCAAATGTAAATCTAATGCCATAGGTTGATATCAACCTGGGAAAAATTTTTGGGGAAGAATTGGACTAACAGAGTGAGTCATAACTAGTGGGTGACAAAGTTGCAATGGCAGGCAACGTAATTTAATAAAACAGCAACAATCAGAATCTAAACTGGTTGTTTCTCATCTACTATGAGTTAAATCTTGTATAGCAATTACGCTAGCAATAGCACTTAGATATATACCGGTATATCGTTTCACAGTGCTTTATAGTACTCTCAGATATTTACAATGTCAACATATTGCCCTCAACAGTCTTACTCTGTTTTACTGACCTTGGAAAATGGAAGGCTTAGTCAACCTTGAGTTGGTCAGGATCGAACTCCAGGCTATGGACGGAGGTTGCCTGCAGTACTGCTTTCTAACTACTGTGCCACCAGGTTCCTTCTATATATTTAACAAATGACTTATTTTTCCTAAAATATGTTTCTTTAAAAAGTTTGATCTCAATCATTTATGCCCTTAATCCTGAAGTGAAACCTTTGGGTTGATCTTGTCAAAAAAATTTAAATTTAACCCAAAATAATCCACATGACAAAGTAGAGAATTGACATAATTTTTTGACATAATTTTTTAGAAGAATAATTTAGTTTTATGTCCTTAGGTATAAAAATGCTTCCCAGGTACTAGGCAAAATATGTTTTTAATGATCATACCTATTTGCCTAATAGACGTAAACTAGATTTCTTGCAAATTGCAGAGAAATTTGTCCATCTGGAATGAAAATTGATCTTGACTTTTAGTATAGGAAGCAAAAGTATAGTTTTGAGAGCTATTGTTTTTATTCTGCAAATATTTGTATTTCATCTGGATTTAAACTTCTAGCATAAATAATTTGAAACATGGTAGAATACGGGCAAGAGACCTAGTTTGGTGTAGTGGTTAAGGCATCAGGCCACTACATGGGAGACCATGAGTTTTAGTCCTACCTTAGACACAATGCCAATTAGGTAACCTTGGATTGGTCACTCTTTCTCAGTTCTAGGAAGGAACCAATGGCAAACCTCAGAAAAATCTTCCCAAAAAGATTGCATGAACTTGTCCCAGCAGTTTCCAGGAGCCAACACTGACTTGAAAGCACTAAAACAACAATGGATTTTCCAAACTATGTCCTGGGATTGAAATCTGAGTCTAAATTTAACATCAAGCACTATCCTATAGTATTACTTGAGAAACTAATAATTTTTCACACTGTTGATTGGTATTGGTAACTATAAAATAGTGAAGACTATTTTAGGAATGTGTTTAGCTTCATCTTTGAAAGCAGTTTGATTAGATTTTGCATTTTAAAAACAAAACTGAGATACCTCCAATTTTCAAATCTCCGAAGACTGCATTGTGGTTCACCAACAATTAAAAGAGATATATATTAGAGAAAAGTCTAACCCCAAATGCATATATTCATGAATTATATACAAAAAGATATTATATTACTAATTGTCTACTATACTAGATAATTATTTCTAAAAAATGTTGCACATAACTAAAATAGATAACAAAAAAAAGTTTACAGCAATGCACACAAATTTTCGTACAAACCATCACATACAATTTCCAAAGTGATAAATTCAACTTGACATATATGTCAAAAAGGAATAAATGGAAAAAACACTAAATCTGATATTTCTCAAAAAATTTGAAATGTGGAGGCAGCGGAATATAGCTATTTGCCCCACCTTGCTTATTTCCCCATTGTAATTTTACTTGGTTTGATAGTTACAGTTGCATCAACAAAAACTTGTGTATGCTTGCTATCTGCCTGGGGCAAACTATAGTTGGGATTTCATTGGTTGGTTTGCAGGACAAGCAACAAGAGGGATATGATCTAGAAAGTAGATGGTTCTTGGATTAACTGTCCTCTTGGTGTCTGCCAAGGGCTAAGTATCTTTCAATAATTAGTGGTTTCCTGTCTTTCTGAATTGCATTCCTTCTCTTTGGTTTCTTTCCCTCCCAGCTTCAACTTGACCCCTCCTCTTGCCTTGTAGAGATGCTGTTTGTGTTGGTGGCTGTTGATCGTGGAGGCTTTGGCTATCAACCGAGATGCCGCTGTCACTGTGAAGTTTCTCTCCTTCTGGGGAAGGTGTCTGGTTGACAGGACGGTTGTTGGCACCTTGTTTGTTCTGTTTGCAACTGTTCCACCTAGAGGTGAAAATGTTTGACAGTTGAGTCAAGGATACCTGTTCTTTCTTCTGACCCATGGTACACTACAAAATTGGCAGAGCCACTGAGAATTAATTCCTTTCTACACATCATGAAGTCTGGGGCGTGGTGAATGCTATCTTTTCAAGGCCTGTCCAGACAGGACTTTCAATGTTTGGATTAATTTGCCAATCCAGATAAGGGTGCTTTCATTTATACTGGCTCCTGAAAGTCACTGCAATTGCCAAAACTGATTGTGAATTTGTAAGGTTAATTCTCTTTCTTCATACAAAAGGAAAAGTATATGTTTATGCTTAGGATATGGCAGAAGTGAGACCTTTCAGGCACTACTGAACTGCAAATATTATTTGCTTTGACAAAAAAGACAAGTGGTAAGGAATCTTGGGATTCATAGACCATCAAAATCTGGAGGACCCATCCATACTAAGATGCTTTCTTAGAAAGATCTGGAATGAACCAGAAGACCAAGCAGCCACTTTTATAAGAGCTTGGAGTTGGGTCAATAAGCTCCTAAACAGATAGATTGATTCAGGTATCTGTACACATATGGCAATGATGTCATCTAACATTGATGGTTCAAAATATTTGAACTGAAGGATGGAGGAAAAGATGGTCTTGGATCCACAAATGATTTACTTCCTTATTTCCTATTTGCTTTTTCTTAACCATTTCCTAGGCCCAGTCTATATGTGGCTGATTACAAGGCAAAGCAATCATATGATTCTCATTATTTTTGACTCTCATTCTTGGAGAAGGAAGTCCAGTAGGCATCAATGGAAATGAGAAGAGGCAGAAGCATGGGATCTTTGGGTTACACTTTAGGAAATGTTTCCCAATGTATTCCAAGACAACTGGCTTTCTAAAAGCAGAATATTTTATATTTAGTGATTAAAGCTTAAGATATAAGATAATGGATTTTATCTTAGAAACCAGCATTTTTGCAAAAAAAATGACTACTGTCTATCAATCATAGGAAAAAACATATTATATTTGCCTTGCTTCTGTGCCTTTATCAACCACTTGAGCTATAGCAATCAGCCAGAGATAATAATTCATAGCATGGATATAATCATTATCATCTTTCCATTCTTTTGTGGCCATATGTGTATAGTAGCCACTTAAAAATTGGCAATCTAAGAGGCAAGATGTTCCTGGACAGGCATTGAGAAGAATCTAATTTCTAATAATAGCAACTTAGAAATTTCAATCCTGAACAGTTATTTCTAGAGGATGCTTGCCACTAATTGCATGTGGCTAGCTCTGAAATTATTGAAGTACCTCTATTTGTCTTTATAAATATGCCTATCGCTTAAGGGAAGGGAATAAAATAGATCTCTTCTAGAAGGAAGATAGGAAAAGAGGATGTTTCTATTCTTCTCTATTGCCATGGCCTCTGAGTTCCACCAAAAAAATCTTATTAGAAATTATTAAAATATGAAGAACAATCATCATGTGAAAATAAATCAAATTAATTTCTGTATGTTGTATGTTGTATGTGACCAATAAAATTTGAATTTGAATTTTGAATTTAATTTGCCTCCTATCCCCAAGTACTTTCTTGAGAGTGTACCAGGAATTACATTTAAAGCTCAAATGTGATCTGCAGTATTGCATGAAAAATGTGCATCTGTTGTAAGGACATACTCACAAAGTAGCTTCCTCTTCTGCTGCCACCTTTTTCTCCTATATCTCTTAGCCTCCCTTGTTTGCAAATTATGTGGGGTTGTAGGAAAGCAACAGTATTTAGGCCCTAGAGGACCGTTCAAGCATAGTTAATGATATGACAGTTTATACACTATTTCCTTGAAAGGAAAATGAGAGTTGCATTCAAATTATCAAATTGTCATTGGTAATGCTAGAATTTATAGTTTTAACTGCAAAATGTGTAGACATGAATGTGTTTCACCATGATCAGCCAAAATTACATCTTTAGAACAGATAGAGGAAGTAGTTTGAAGAACTGAAGGACATCTGGTCAGTGAGCAAGACCAACTTTAGATACTGCCTGTCACTGCTCATCCATCACAACATTCCTCCTGCACGCTTGTCTTCTGCTACTTACCTCTTGAAGGCAATATATGCCACCAGACCCACCACCACAGCTGCCAAAATGGAGCAGTAGACAGGGATGAGGTTATCGGCTGTTCCGCTTCGAATGACAGGCTGGGAGCTGCCCATAATAGTGGTCATTGTAGTGCTCATTACAGTGGTCTCCAAAATATCTGGAATCTCTGAAAAATTTGTAATAGGAAAGGGACTTTTGGGAGTCCCTGGGTAAAAATCTGGAAAGGTAAGGAAACAGAAGAATAATTGTGGCGACAATATGCAAAAATGAGGCTCCATTTAGCTTAATCTATTTTCCTTTGCATATATGTTATATCTATAATATTAATGATCCAAAAGCCAATAATTCACATGTTGGCTAATGCTGGGGAATCCAGATTCAAACCTACTCAGATTCAAGTTTACACTTAACCATAGAATCTTGCTGGGTGATTTTGGACCTTTTACTATCCAGCCTATCATACAGGTTTGTACTAGAGAAAAGAGAGAGAAGGAAACGTTATGTTTACCACCATGAGCTCCTGAATTTGGGTGGTGGATAATAATCTAAATAAACCAACAGCAATGTAGATTCATGTCTATATAGAAAATCAGAGCTTTGTATAACAATATGCAAATATTCATTAAATCGTGGGTTCATATAATGTCTTCTAATAAAAAAGTTATTTGGGTTTTATGAGGTTTAATCACTAGTAAATAGGTATTGGAATGTAGCTTCAATCACTCTGGAATAATGCTGGATAATTAGGTCACTTCACATTCTCCATCTTTGAGTTAAATTATTTGTTGATTGATTTTATCATCAGGGCAGTTCATGCCTCAAAATGTTTTGTTTTCTGAAAAATATAAAATTCCCTTGGGGCCTAGACACCTTATTTATGAAAAAGAAATATACAGTACAAATGTTTTTTTTTATTAACTGAAGTATTTTTATCTGCAATTGCAAATAGTGATCTGCTTTAAGTCAAAATGTGTTAATCATTCTTATATCCTTTTGGGAGGGCAAATAGACTACATCTATATTTATCATAAGTATTCTAAAAATCTAGAATAAAATATATCTGGAGGAACATTTCTATACTGGGGATTAAAAGAAGTTCTCTTTTTGGCTCCAGATGAGGTCATTGATTCTGTTAGTACTTGTAATCACATCATACTATATTACCTGCAAATAAAGCTATAACGGTTAGTTATACTTTCACTTATATGGCTTCTCTCCAAAATGCTTGGGAATAATAATTCCCTTAGGGCTCAGAAACATTATTTTAGTCTGTGGTCTTAACTATTTTATGCAGTCAAGGGTTTCAGTAGGATCTTTGTTGGAATGAGACCAACTAAGCAAATTAGGAACTGTTTCAGCAGTATAAAAGCAGTATAAAAGAAAAGACAAGATACCATGGTCTATATCTGCATCTGGGTATGCATCTGGGTATGCATCACTGGTATTGGAATCCATCGGGGTCTTCGTTGACACTGCAAATTGTGGATTAGTTACTGCCAAGGGAACATGGAGGAAGAATTTAACAAAAGAGAGTTTAAAAACTATGAGACAATTAGGAATGTATCACTTAATTAACATTTCAGTAATTAAGCAAGTATGAACATGATCAAAAGTTCCCACCCCATCTTTGCTGAAATAATGTAATTCCCTCAAAAGAATTTTGTTTGTTTATTTTACAAGTTTGATAGCTATTCCAATCTGGATGGACTCTAGAGAATGAATCACTGATAATAGAATCAAAAATGAAAGCAAAGAAAAGAAAGCATCAAGACAATGTAATCATTAATTCAGTAAAGTTCCCTATGGTAAGATACCCACAGTCAACCAGGGCCAAAAGTTTGTTGAAGAGAGATTGACTTTAGTTGCTTATGAAATCAGTTATAGGGATCTTATGTAGGGATCTTATGTAACTTCAGAAAAAGTGAGATTCAAATATGCAAGTTACTACCAAGAATGTGTGCTGCCTGTCCCATGATTTATATACCTCTTGAGGAAGAGAGTCTCAATGACTCGCTTTTGATGTAAGGACCAGATAGGCAGATTCAAGATTGATAAGATGTTGCCTGTTATGTCCCTGTGTTGCATCTCTGTACTTTTAAAAGTAATAACCAGCCCTTTTATAATTGGACCAGAAGCCTACTACAATAGTCAATGCAACAACTTGTTAATGCAACACATGGGAAGGCTCTGTTAAATAACATAAGGGAGAACTCTGAGTTCTGTGTGACCTGCTAGTACCAGTGAGCTTAAGCACTTCCTTCCTATGACCACCAGTTGGAACTACTAAAGATAATAAAGAGACTACTCCTTCTACTAAAAAGAAGTCACCATAAAGTGATAAATCCAACTCTGATCATTATTGGTAAATTTACATCTATGGCTTCTCTCCAGACAATTTTTGTAACCCTGACTGGTTCCAAAATGTTGTTTTAGTCTGTGGTTTTATGTATTTCATGCAGTCAAGTAAAGTCTTTGTGGGAATTAGGTCAATTGAATTGAACTATTTCAGCAGCGTAAGAAAAAGAAAACAAGGTACCGTGTTCCACATCTTCGATTACAGTATTTCCATCTGCATTTCTATCGCTGGTATAGGGATCCATTGGGACTTTGGTTGTCATCGCAAATCTTGGATTAATTGCTGCCAAAAACAACAACAACCCAGGAATAACTTAGTAAAAGAGAATGAGAAATTGTGCCAATTGGAAAGTTTAGAAATGATCACAATTAACTAAAGATTTAAGATACGAAGCAGATGTGAATACACAGAAATTTTCATCACACCATAATTCTTGCAAGAAAAAGTAGACGAGAAGGTCAGGCATGTGACACCATTTCAGAAGGCAGGCTGAAGCAGTGGCAGATGTGAAGGATTCTCATTTTGCCACACAGCTTGCTTAATGGCCTTAAGTAAGTTGATGTCCTGCCATTTAAACTTAATCTGTAATAAATACAGATTGCCACATTAGGAATACTTGAACAATCCTGAACAGAGCCTTCCCCCCTCTCCTTCAGCAATAAATCATTTTAGTAACAAAATATACATATATATCATTTTTCCTGCTAATAATCAAAACAAATTAAAATAATAAGATAGCAATCAAATCACAGAGTGAAACTACTCCAAAACCATTACACCAGTAAAATACAGGGAACAATTTTAAAGGTCAAGATGTGCTTGTTTAACTTAAGAGAAAGGTAAGTAATCACAGTTCTGGAGGAAGCAGAAAGCTCTGTCTCAACATTTCTGATCTTAGTCCCTGTGGAAAACTTGCTGGTAAATCATATCAACTGGTCAGATTCAAACAAGATAGGTGGTCCTTGGAAAGTCAGAAATCCACACAATATCTTGAGAAATGGGTTCCTTTTTTTCAAGTTAATCTTTAATGTAGGGTTTCTCAACCTTGGGCAACTTTTGTGTCCTGGAATTCTGAGAGCTGAAGTCCATATATCTTAAAGTTGCCAAGATGGAGAAACTTTGCTATAATGGCTCTAAATGTGATGGGGGTTTTGGAAAAGAAAAAGGGGGGGGAAAAAAACCCTATGCCATAATATCCTTTCTGGCACCTTTTGTCCATCTAACATTATGTGGGTGTCTGGGTGGGGCAAGCTCTGCCTTTTGATTGTTTCATTCCAAAGAAGAAACCCGAATGCCACACAGAGAGAAGAGTTTCCTATTCAACAGTAGGCTGCTGCTCCCTTTCCTTGAATGGCTTTTATGAAATTTAGCCATGCCTGAGGGAACAGTTGAACCTCTTGCCCTGCAGCCTACACAACATTTCCCCTGCCCGGAAACAGCTGACGTCAGAGCAATATTGACTCTTGACTCATCTTCAGGCAATATGTTCCAACCATTACCTATCTATTGGCTATAAATTAGCATTTTCTTCTCTTCTATAAAAAGGTAAGGAATGTCCATTATCTGCCATGCTCTCGTTTGAGAGTTACATTTGGTGCCATTGACTCGATTGTGGTATCTCTGGATGTTCTTTGCTCCAATTTTTTACAGTTCTGCCCTGTTTGGCTATATAGGACCACATGATGCTATCCCAGTTATTTTTGTAAATTCTTCCACCTTTATTGCTATATGCTAAATAATCACTTTCTCTCAGCCCAATTCACTTGGCAGAGTTGCTGCAGTGGGGAAAAAGGAGAAAAGAGAACCACATATGTTTGCTACCCTGAGTTAATTATAAAAATAATAAAAGCAGAATTTATAAAAATATAAAAAGAAAAAGAAAAGAACCATCCTTAGACATAAACAAGAGTGTTTCCTTTGCTAGCTCACCCAAAAAAAGAAGAAAAAGAAGAAGGGAAGTAATAGCTTAGGAACGAAAAGAAGAAACTTCAAGTACTGTGTAAAACTGTTCTGAATGTAAAGCTCAATATATTTTGAGCAAGTCCTTTCTTCTCCTTATAAATAACCTGACAAGTCTTTATCATCAATTTCACAAAGTACAGTACTTAGTGTTGCCTGAATATCCTATGACAGTGGTGGCGAACTTTTTACTTACCAAGTGCCGAAAAGTACATGCTTTGCACGTGCTATCCACACTTGCGTGTGGTTCCTCCACATACACTGCATGTGCAACCGCACCATGCAACTTTTGCACATGAAATGCATGCACGCTGTGCACAGACACACACACATGAGCAATCGCGTGTGCATAAATAGGAGAGCTCAGTAGACCAACTGGATTTCCTGCCGCAATCACACACAGGCACAGCAGAGGCCCGAAGACCAGCTGGGTCTCTGCAATCATGGATGCATACATGTGCAATTGCATGTGCATGCTCAGCTGGAGGTAAGTTGGCTGACAGCTTGTGTGTCCAGCAAGATGGCTCTGCATGCCATCTGTGGCACCTGTGCCATAGGTTTGCCATCACGGTCCTATGATATCTAAACTAGGAAAGTATAGTTTAAGGGCTTTCTTCAAACCATGATATAACATACTGATTTTAAATGAAGAACACCAGATAGATATTTTTGAAGGGGCTTCATCTCACAAATGACAACTATCAGTTGCATTAAATATGTTTGAGATGTTTGTAAAAATAATAAAGGCAGGATGCAAACAAACAAATAGAGGAAGACAGATTTAATTCTCCACACTTTCAATATTATCATTGGCATTTAATCCAGCTTTGATTTTTGGCTGTAGGAACTTCTTTAATTCAACCAAGATTTATTACTTGAATCCATTGACATTCTGGTCAATACTACGCTGGGAACTTTGTATTTTATTTCAATATCCATATTTAATATCTTCAATATCTACGTTTAATGTTGCAAAGCATAGATGAAAATTACTCGGTTGCAAACATTATGTTGACTTGTTTACCCCTCAGAAATTTAAATTAAGCATTTTAATCAATGCTTGTAATAAACTGGCTTTGTCACAACAATCAGGATCTCTTTAGTTTCAAGGAAACTGTTTTAACATTAAAAAAAGTTTAATTGAACTCAGAATGTTCTTGGAAGTATATTCAGTTTAATCATTTATTATTTTGTTTATTTAATCCAGATGCTATCACTGCCTCAGAAATTATATAGTAACAAGAGGTTTTAGAAGAATTAATAGTGTTTCCTAAACCAAAACCCCATTTTTATAAAAGCTGATGAAAAACGATGAAATGATATTTATGTTATTTATGAATCACATAAATAACAGGCATGATGATTCATCTCTGTAAATAATCACTGTAAATAATGTGAAATTAATATTTTATCCTCTTACAATGAGGTTAAAACAACAAAAATGTTTGTGGATATTGGACATCTCAGAAATTTTTCAAAAAAAGAATAGTTAGAATCACCTTTCTTTTGGAAATGTAATTCAAAAGCTAGAATAACAATTCATATTATTTGATTTTATCCTAATATTGTTGCATTTGGAACTGTAACAACAAGAATTGAACATGTCACTTTTCATTATTATTTGCCATAGATTTCTAGCTGCTGTAAGTCAACATAAATCAAAATGAAATAAAAATTCAATAGATAAATAAGTAAACAAATTTATGTTAAAAATCCATTTGTTCTCTTAGCTATATCCAAGAAGAAGACTTTTGAGAAAAATGTTCAGGTTTTGGAATTGTTCTACTGTATTTACAACTTATATTTGTAGCCCCTGTTTTTCTTCTTCCTCCTTTTTCATTCTTATTCTTATTTTTGAAGTTATACAATTTCACAAATACCGATGATATTGTACAGCTGTATTTATTTTTTCCTTTTGTTCATTCACTTAAAAAGATTTTGCCCTTTTTTAAAAACAAAAATGCTTTTAATAAGTTCTGATTCCCACTGTTACCCTGAGTGCTACCCTGAGGAGTCATATTGTTAATACCGGCTGTGAAGGAAGAGAAGAGGAAAAGAGAAAGTGGGCGGAGACAAGATTTGTATCTGTCTGTAGATCACTGTTTCTCATATTGGAGTTGCTGCATCTGATTCAGTGAAACTGAAATGCCAGAAACCATCATTGCAATCTTGAAAAAGAGATTAGCATAACGAACACTGAAAGGTTAAACTTGTTGAAGAACATTCAGGAACTCCGTTGCTCAGCTGGGATCATAACCAGCTTACAAATCAAACCACATCAGTTTTGGCATTCATCATATAAACACAATTGTTTTATTCTCAGATACAGTAGTGGGCATAGAACTGTAATTTTGTTTGGCTTCTTTAAGTCAGCTTTGATTTTTCCCCATGGCTCAAACTTAAAACTCTTCTGTTTAACCATGCTTTACTGGGTAGACCACACTTGGCTCGGTTCATACTAAGCCGGGATATCAAAACCACAATGGCTGAGTTCAGACACTGAATTACAAACAGTTAAACCACATTATAGCTTAGCACAAGTGTGAATGTAATAGGTGATTATCTTCGTCTTCTGTTTGTTTGTCTTGCATCTGTTTAATTAGGGTACATTCAGCTTCTACAGCCTCAAAATAAAGCTGAACAATGGGATACCTTGAAGAGGCATTTCTTAGCCATTTCTCCTTGTTATCTTTTTCTGCAAATCACCCCTACCCATTTCCCATTGTTTTTTTCTTCCATAAATAAAATATGCAGATATCTGTATTTTGATAATAACTCTACTTGCTACTATTCTGCAAAGTGGGCCATGCGTGAAGGCTTAGGATGACAAGAAATCAATCTAATATTGGAATTCCTATCTTTTTAATAGAAATGTTGCCAAGCAAAAGAGATTGGTTTCCATGCTCTGTATTATACTGTCAAATTTTTGCTTTCCACTATGAGAAATACAACAAATCAACTAATCGTTGGGATTCTGAGAATCCCAATAAATATTCTAACGACTTAACAAGCAAGCATTAATTAATTAGACAGAGCTAAGATTAGGCAGAAGATGGGTAAAATGACACATTTAATATATAGGCTCTTTTTCAATGGTTGAGAAAAAAGTGGAAAGTGGGATTTGGCAAGAGGACCAGCACTAAAATCTATACAGTTGTTTCCATGCCAGAGCCCACCATCCACATTTCAGAAGAGAATCCATTATTGATCCAGCCCAAATCTTCTCCAAATCTTCTTCAGCTGTTTGCTAGATATAGCCAAGCACAGAATTAGATGGGAGGAAGAATAACAGAGTTGGAAGAGGCCTTGTAGGTCATCTAGTCCAAACCCCTGCCCAAACAGGAGACCCTACATCATTTCTGACAGATGGCAGTCTAGTCTCTTCTTGAAAGCTTCCAGTGATGAAGCTCCCACAATTTCTGAAGGCAACTTCTGTTCCATGGATTGATTGTTTCTGTCAGAAAATTCTTCCTTATTGCTAGGTTGAATCTCTCTTTGATCAGTTTCCATCCATTATTCCTTGTCTGGCCTTCAGGTGCTTTTGAAAATAGGTTGCCCAGCTCCTCTCTGTGACAGTCCCTCAAATATTGGGATACTGCTATCATGACTCCCCTGGTCCTTGTCTTTCCTAGACTAGCCATGCCCATTTCCTGTATCTGTTCTTCATAGGTTTTAGTCTCCAGGAGGAAGAGGAATAAGAGGAGGAGGAGGAGGAGGAGGAGGCAGACATGTCTACGATTTTAGCCTTATCCTATCATTCAAACAATGACAGAGGTTGGACCAAAAAGGAAAGGTCATATGTGCAGTAGTAATGACGACAGGCCCAATCAAATGGGGGAATATCTTTTAAGAATATGTTTCCAAACAGTCCTCCAATTCTAATGTTGGCACTGGTTACTAAGTTCAGAATTGCACCCTATTATTACAGTACAGTTTGCCATTTTCCCTGAAGCAAATAGCAAGAGATCCTGTTTATCTCCATGCCACAGAAAGTTTTACCTGTTACCTTTTGCAAGTCAAGACATACTTAGGAAGCAAGAAGAGAGCAGGTTGATTTCTGTTTGTGTGTTATCAGTCACAGGAAAAACTCAGCAAAACAAATCTGCTCCTATGTTTATGTCAAAAGATGGGCTTCGGGTTCTGCCCAGGAGATAACAATTCTGATAGTTTGCACTCATGTCATAAGCACTTCCAGGTTGGAAGAATTAGCTGGTGACATCACCGTTGCATGCAGGATGCCTAGTTGGGAACTCCTTTTATGTTTGGAGAAGTTGGAATGAAGGATGGAAGTGCAGCCCTACCCCACAGAGGTACTCGGTTCTCAAATGCAGGCTTGCCATCCCTAACCACGCAAGTATCCACGTTCCTCTTCTGACAGTTAACACGGAACTATTTGAGAAGTCCGCCCCCCCCCCCCAAAAAAAAAGAATGCATCCTGGGTGATTTTGTTTTTGTTTATTTCAGTATATTTTAAGAAAAGAAAGATGACAGTGTTGGGAGAGTGATAATATCTGGGAAGGAGGGATTGGGAGGGAGATAGATATGCTTTAGTTTCATGAACAAATTAAAAAAATTAAAATTGTAAATGGAAAATTGTAATCATAGCCACCTCTCATCAGTGGAGGTTGAATTGAGCATGTCATTGGCTACATATCTTTGCATACGTTTATGCAACTACACAATATGTTTCCACTTCTGATTTGATTTGTTTATCCAGTCGAAACGTAAACTTGAGAGTGAATTTTTGAACAGTCAGGAACAAAAGACATCAGGGACTGATAACTTGCTTTGCACTCCTCCAGAGAGAAACATTAGCACAATACTGAGTGAAATTCATGATCTCACTATGAAGTTCCTTGCTAATATTGTCCTGTATTTATAGCATGGTTATGTAAAAGGAGTTGCTCAGTAGTGTGTGGTCCTCAAGCTATTTCACTTTGCAGCACCATTCTCAATTTTCTTTATATGCACATGCATGTCAAGATATCATATACTCAGGAATTCTGATATTTGTTGTATTAGTTAAAGTGCTGGCCTAGAAACCAGGAGACTCTGAGTTCTAGTCCTACCTTTGGCATGAAAGGATGTTGTGGGGAAAATAGGAGGAAGGATTATTAGGTATGTTCACCACTTTGAGTTATTTCTAAAAATAATAAAGGCAGGTTAAAATTGTAATAAAATTTCCTTGTAGCTGATAATTCTAAATGATTCTACAGTTCGAACAGCAAGAACAAATCAACATGTTCCTTTCCTTAACTGTGTCTAGTAAAGAGTGATGGAAGGAAAGAAGACCCAAGACTGTACAGGGAGAAAAACACCCTGGGGGGTGGGATCAAGAACATTATCCAAAGGACATTTTGCTGAACCCTCATCACAACCTCATTGCTTGAAACACTAATGCTAGTTGCCTATTTCTGAATATCTGCTAGGCAGGGGCAGGATGTCTGCTTAGCACATTGTCTAACTCCATCTTCTCCCCCACACATCACCACCATAAAAATGTATAATTACCTCTGCACTTGGCATCTGAAGTTGCAGTACAGTCCTTCTCAATGATCTCATCCTCTTCACACACTGTGCAAGGGAAGCAGGGATCCACATGGTTGGCTTCATCAGAATATGTATCTGCCGGGCATTCCTCACACAATGTGTTCTGGTTTTCCCCACAAGGATAGACAAGCCCGTAGCCTATTTCACAGATGTGGCACTTTTTACATTTATTGCTCTTATCCCGGTAGAAGCCATAGATACATTTGCAGATGGTGTTGTCCGATTCCACACAAGGAGCCGACATGCTCTCCAAGCCCACACACACCTTACAGGGCTTACATGGCTCAGTGGCACTCACCGTGTCTGAATAGGTGATGCCTGTAAAACATTGGAAGGTTGAAACAAGTAAACTGAGAGGTGGGTTATCAAATGACTGAGTTGAGCACCCTCCATTTGACCACAGTGGACTCCTTTTACCCAGATACAAGCAACCCCAGGGAAGCTGGAGGCCTGCACAATGGTTACGGGGAAGTCAAGGGCTGAAATGGATGGGATGGTGATGCCAATCATCATTCCATCATATAGGTGGCAAAACTGCATATGCAAAATTGGGGAAGATGTTTGTTTTCTTTTGGACTTATGGAGTGGTGGGCTTAAATTTTTTTTTCAACAACTGGTTCTCCTACTGACTGGTTGGTGGTGGTGGGGGCTTGGGAAGTCATGTGACTGAGTAGATGTGGCCAACTCTACATCGCTGGGTCAGCCATATGACTGAGGAGGCATGGCCAACTATTTGTCACTTGCATGGGTGGTGCCTATATGGGCCAGACAGGTTTAGGGAGGGAATCCAGGGTTCCCTGATGGGTGGTATGGAAGAAAAAAAAAGATCCAACCTCCCTGCCTCCCTCTCTCTCTCTCTCTGTGTGTG